>JAANSN010002223.1:0-25648 GCA_036850665.1 Dicranocentrus wangi | reverse complement strand
AAACATGGGTTTTTAGTTGCTATGGAGCTTTTTGGTTGCTATGGGGATTTTTGGTTGCTAAGGGGATTTTTGGTTGCTATAGGGTGTTTTGGTTGCTATGGGGTTTTTTAGTTGCCATGGGATTTTGTCATTGGTTGATTGTTATTATACTTTGATACTTTGATGTACTTTTCGCATGATTTTGGATGTATTAGTTAGTATCACTACAATGAACAATTAAATTAATATAAAGTTTATGAATAACACATATGGTACACAAGTTGGAGTACTTTTATACATTTATTTTAATACTTTCCATTATTACCCACGTGGTTGCATATAATATAAATTACATTACATCCATAAAGAAAGAAAGGAGTACACAATCCATACATCATTATCATTAGTTAAATTACTAAGACAAAATTTACGTTGCTGGACAAATTGTGGGAGGGCTGTAAAAGGACAAATCCTTGGGCCAAAGGCTGACGAACTCGTTTCCTGGGCTTGTTAATTCTTTGTTAAGATACGTAAATGTGCCCAAATCCAGAGCGTCTTCTTGAACTTGAAGGTACGCAGGAGTTAGCAACGGGGAGCGTCTACGTTTACGTTGACCACTTTGCTTATACAGCGACTCCGTGACGGCGTCGGGTCCATAACTAGGGCACGAACTGACTTGAGGGAGGAATCGATGATGGGTTTGCACTTGGGTTCGCTTATTAATGTCCCAATCGACACGGGACATTGCTTCAGTAATTGTTAAACCAGTATTGCTCGGAGGAGATATCGCAATTTCTTCCCGCTTGTCGTCCGACCTGAATGAGTAATTAAGACTTCATTATAGTAGCTGACAACCTGACAATCAATTAGTTCTGAGACTCTGTTTGCTCGGTGGAAATTAAAAAAAATTCTTTTAGTGTTAGCGTACCAAGAGGTCTCGAAGATTTGAAGTGAGTTTCTGTAAGCATCGGATCTTAATTCGCCGGTGCAGACACTGAACACGTCACGACCTCGCCGAATCAACGGATAATACCATAAATACACGTTACACTGTTCATTGTTTGACGAATGTCCTCCAACTGTGGCCCCAGTGCGGTTTCTTGTGTCATAAAGGCATCCTAAAAACAATTTTAAAAGTTAAGTACTTTGCATGTGAAGGGAATCATGAAAGTTGACACATATTATTCTTCAGGTTTTTCGTCACAGAATATTATCCCATGTTTGCACTTACTGTCAACGATCATGTCACCAGGCAGAAGCGTTTTCTCCTCGCGAAGGAGTCGAACAGGTTGGTAGCTGGATTCGTAGTTGTCATCTGCTACAAAAACTGTTTCTTGGAGGTTCTGGATATGCAGGGCTCGGACTCCGGTGCCTACAAATTACGATTTTATTTAGACAATTATATAAATTACTTGATTACTTGTTCTGTCCAAACCAAATTACTTGTATTTTTGATTTGGACAAGTAGTTAGTTATATAGCTATTACCTGTTGCATGAGTATGCATTAAACCAGCAAATACTTGTAGTCCTCGAGAAGGGATAATTTTTTTTGTACATTCTGTAAGTTTAAAATAAAATGGTTTTAATGCTCAGTTATCATGTAATCTCAACTGGGCTATATATTATTATTTGCTTATCTCAAGCGGCATCTTACCTGCCGAACAATGACCATAAATAGTCTGTCTGGTGGTACTTGGGGGAACAAGTATAGAAGCAGAACTTGGGAGCGTTACGCCAGTGTTCAGTAAACCAATATCGTGCTTACTGAAATTCAATAAAAAGTTCAATACAGTCGTCGACGACGCCAACAGGGAGAATATAAAATGAGATTCGCGTCTGACTATTATCGCTTACCGAAGTTTGTCAGTATAAAATGCTTCAATGGAATACTGCAATTTAACCCCAGAGATTTGAAGAGGGTTATCGTAGTGCACTTGTAACATGTAGTACTCATCCGGCGAGCTTGACAGGGGCAGTCCAACATGGTCGGGGAAGAAAACGGGCTAAAATGGACACAAGTTTAATATAAATTAATTAAATTATGTAAAGCAAATATATTAAAACGTAAAATAAGAATATTTCTTACCTCAGAACCTACACCCCAAACATGCCTAAAATACAAAACGTTGAAAATTAAATTCAAGGATTTTAAAAATATTTATTATTATTTTATTATTGTCTGTATAGCCATATTATTTAAAATGAAGAAAATACCTAATTTCTTGGCAGTACTGAGTTGGCATACGGTTTTGCAGACGATTAAGAAGATAGCATTGTTCACCGGCGTGTCCTAAATATGGGCTAAAGAGCAAATCAGCACTGACTCCTTTAGGTGGGTAGCAGATATGCAGGGTAAGTTGCCGAATGTGACTCTTTTCCCGTTCTCCCATAACAGTTCGGAACTAGAAATTAAATAGTTTAGCATTAATTAGCTAATTACAGAACGAACAACAACAACGCGTGTGTAATACTAATTATTTGAACAATATCAATTTACCCCAACAATATGGTGCTTTGCCCTAGTTGGAGGCTTATGGAAAGTGCACATGTAACTTGTTTCCTGAACTGGAGCTTGCAAAGTCATTGGGATACTCCAAACGCTCAAATCTCCCAAATGTGTTATTGGTTGGGGGCGAATTACATTTTTAGTAGAAAGTTTGCGGATGGCAGGTGGAGTATAATCGGGATCTAACAAGTAAACCGGTGTAGCGCCACGGTTCTGGTAGTGGTACTCTTGCACATTGTCTCTTTCCCCATAGGCCCAAATCAGGTACAAAACGTCATTCTATTGTAAACGTATAATGTAAGTTTCAAATTATGTTCACATTAATTACCAATGTTATTAATTCGGATCGAAAGCTAAGTAAATGCTTGTACTTACATTAATTGGCAAGTCATTTGCTCTATCACAGGTTTCAAAGGGTCTGGAGATGCTGAGGAAGGTATGACTTTGGCTTTCCCACGCAGCATGCAAAGTCCAATCTTGACTAGCGTCAACTTGAGTTTGGTGATTTGCAATTCCATGACGGTCCTAAAGAGTCAAAAATTCGCGTAAATAATTTTGTCCAGAATAATATCAGATTTTTTTCCAACTTTTAAAATAAAATAATAATGTTTTTCGAACCGAAAAATATTGGGTTCCATTAGGGTGTACTCCCCCGATGACTATATCAGCTCCTAACATGAGTCCTTTTCTGCTCAAGCCTAAGCCGACATACCCCTTGGTCCTTACCGTAACGTTAAAGTAAATCCTACTTTGCGCAATATCTGCAAACCACTCCACTGCATACTTTCCATTTCGGTCAAGCACTTCGGCGTGCCTATACGGATTACTAAACCTGCCATCCGCACCACATGTCACAACAATCACTCCAAGTATTACTATTATAAAAACGCTGTGCTTCATGTTAAAAACTATGTAAATCCTGGTATTTCAAATTGTACGGTTTTGAATGAAAAAAATCTTCAGAAATTGTCGGGCTAGCAGAAGCTCGTGAGGACTGACTAGAGTTTGGCTGAAGTGCAGACAGAGAATTAATACACAATCTGGTTTTTTACATTTCTTAAAGATAACTCGCAAAGATAGGTATTGTGTGATTAAGTTGTAGTAAAGTCATGTTTTGCACGTTGCAAAAGCTTAACAAGCATCAGCTACTCCTCGGTCAACATTCTCTTCTATATACACACAAGAATTTGTGTCTGCAAGATTAGCTAACTCTAACAGATGTAGTATGGTTGATAAGGTCCTGCTCTGTTCTCCACTTTGGCATTTTGCGATGAGGTTAAGGCCTCTGGATAGGCACCAACTTTGGTGAGCGAGTCAAGTAAAACGAAGTGGATGAGTAGCTCGCAACAACGCATGTATCATATATACGACATGAGAAGCGACAGAGCATCAAAATTACAAGTTGCAACTGTGATGAATATAAAGCGGACTAGAACATTAGAATTCCATTCAGCCAATTTACGACGAAGCTAAACTCTTGTAACATGATTAAATCTATTACCACAACAGATCTAAAAGCACAGCCACCCGTACCCCCAAAACGTTAGTTAGTTAGCGGAAGGCTGTCTACATGTCATAGTCAGTATATGTGGAAGGTACTCAGCCAGAAAAACTAAATGATAGCAAATGACAACCATAAAAATCTTTGTAGAATAATCCAAGTTTGTGTGGGTGGGCGTGGGTCCTACTGTGTATGCGTAACGTTGTTTATTGCACATCCCTGCACATGTTTATCTTACATTGCACATAAATTGGAATCTCGGGAGCATAACAGAACATATCTGCCCTGGTTCTCCACCTACGTCGCTTGGGCCATCTCATCATCCTTATCACCCAACGGTGTAACAGTGTGTACAGCATTCATCTCCTTATATTTTATATCTAGAGATTTTTTCCGTTCTACATCTCGATTTAGAACACCATTGAAGCTATTTCCAATTTTGGCACAAATCAAAGCAACTAATAAATATATCGACAATAGTACTACCTATACATTTAATTTAATTTATTCTGATGCAACATTTACCTAAGCACAGTTTCTCAAAGGACATATCGCATACATCTAAATAAACTGTAAGTACAACGTATGTTGCTAAATGCGGATATCGAAGTACCGTCATACATTTATATCGTGCATCGCATTTGTGGATGTGTTAAAATTCTTTGTAAAATTGCAAATTCCAGTTTCCAACATGTTGTGCACTCATGTTCAAATACGCCATGATGACATACATCGCACATTTATGTGTGGCAGTAGCTAAAGGTTTAGGATAAAATCCTATTGCAGGTGTTTTTACAATCATCAGGATCAGTCAATTGGTCAGTCAGTCACAGCCATATATAATCCGAGTAAGGGGGATGTGGACACATACAAAAACGCTTGTTTTGTTCCCAATGGCCATGGTGGTGGTGGTCTTTTTAATTGTTTCACATCCATACGGATTTATGTTATGATTATAGGATGTAGGCAGCATCCGATTCCAATACAATATATATCCACAAAGAGTTTTAGCGTTATTCTAGTGGAACGGAAATAAAATAAAATAGATTCACTGGCGTAGCTTCTTCAAGTCACGTTCTCACACTATATTTTGATCTGCATTCAACCACATCACTGTAGTGCGTTACATCTTGTTAACATCTGTACATGTCATAGGAGAATGCTAAAACCTTAATTCAAAGATAAAGACGAAGCAGTCCCATTATTTATGCGTCATCTGTAATGATTGACTGATTTCTTTGAACTTGACAGCACATTGCGCCCTTTGTAATGAACTTCCTGCGTGACCCTCCTTATGCAAGTTTGTTCCTTCTGACTGCGTCTGCGTCAAACTGTTTTAGAAGTACCTACAGTTTCTTTGTCGAGATCAGAAAAGTTAATGAACAAGGGAGTGCAATGCAAGTTACATGCGCCCTAGCCCTAACTGCTGCGAGTATAAACATACCAATGTTATCAATTTTCGATTGTCCTTTGTAAGTGACTAGTGGAGCAGGAACTGTAAGGCAGTAACAACTAGACAAGCCACTTAAATACCTCTGTAGCATGTAAATAGATTATTTAGAATGATGTTGTTAATTATTTGTGATGGGATGGGGGGTGGGGGGATAGTGAATGAAATCCGACTACATGAGGAAAGCGGAGCATACCATAGGAAATGATTTACGGTGACTTTTTCTGGAGCTTAAGTACGAGGAAGTTCGTCGAGATATATATTTAATGTAATATTTTTTATTTCTCTTTCCAATGCAGGAGGTTGTTTGATAATATTCCAATCAGTTTTAAGATTTCTTTGCAAATGTTATATGTAAATGTAATTAGTTGAAATGAATGATCAGCAGCAAGGCATATAATGGTAGCTTTGTTTACCTATTTTAAGTGGAAATACTCGACACTAGGAAAATCTGATGTGAGTCAAGATCTTACTCTAATTGTAATTATTATTCACAATTATAGTAAAAACACACCTTTGTAACATTATGTTATTTGTTGAGTCGACCGTTTTGAAGTGATCGACCGAATACACTGAACATGACATGACATGAAAAGTTTCTCCAGATTTTCATTTACATTTATACCTTACTTTATCGTTATGCACTTTATGCAATTTGAAAAATTGTACATTGGTAAGCATTGGATTTAAATCATATATTTCGGATTTATTTCGATTTTGACCCACCCACATGTTATTACAAGTGACATTTACTCCGAAAGCAACAGTTCACCTTTAATCACAAGTCTCGCGTCCCCCCTAAAGTCACTCGGTCATTTTCTTTCAAAGTACAATGTAAATCGGCACCTCTAGCGGAATCCTGCCTTCCCAACAGGGTTTTGCCATATTTAACTTCTCCATTAAAATACTCCCTTGTCCAATACGGGGTTAGCACAGTATGAGCAGTTCCGCTAGCCTGATCTTCATCCACTCCTGTCCAGGGAGTAAAGCATCTGGAGTAAAAGTGTGGTATTTCTTTATCTACATCCGCATTTGAGTTCCCTTTAACTGTTACAATCACCGCAACCATATCCTCACAATTGTCTACTGCTAAAAGTCGGGAAAAGTCCGGATTAATTCTTTTCAAATCATTTTCACTCAAATGATCCCCCATTCTTAACATCATCATTCGTGCGGATGGCGAGTACTGAATGTCTTGAATGGAGTCAATCGTCAACTCAGGAAACACGGCTGCCTCAATCAGCTGCACAATCCACTTTTCGCCATCGGCGTACAATGGGAGACCAATGCTTACCGGAAAATTCAGTGTGATTCGACCATCGTTGCAGTTGTAAATTGCTCCAAGGGTTCCTCTAAATTTTGATTCAAATTCAAGAAGTACGTCATCCTTTGGGTTAAATAACGCTGGATTATTTTGCGACATGACCTCAACAATAGCTTTTACAGCTACCACGGTTCCGTGACCACACAAGTGGAGCTCTTTTGTTGGCGTGAGCCACCGTATAGTACGCCGAATAACTACGTGCTCGTCCTTGCAGCAGGAAGTTACAAGTTTCTTCCCATTTTCCCAACCAAGTGACACAAATACTGCTGCACATAAATTGACTTCGTTCCTAATTTTTTGTTTGGTATCATCTGAGATATCGTCCTAAATTATAATGAGTTCTACATGTATACGAATTGATAGGATTACCAATATAAATTATAAAAATAATCATTGAAATACCAATACTTACATCGTAATTCAGAAAACAAACGGCGGCTGGATTACCGGTAAACGGAGAATTCCCATTGCTTGTAAATGCATCAATAAAATGAACAGGAATAAATGTTGAAACTGGTGGCATGTTTATTTTTTAATGAATTGGAGTTTTTCCGTTTTTTGAACACGCTAAAACTTACGTTTTCAAGTTATTATTATTACCTTTGGTAAATTAAATTATTTGACTTCTTCAAGTAAGTTTGACAAGCACCACCAGCAGCAGGCAAATGTCTGACCAGTATGGAAAGATTGGTTTGTCAATGTACATACAAAATAGGTTCGATCTGTATACACGTTGGCTATGCTGATCTTTTTATTGGTCTCATTTTTATGTGTTCGAAAACCATAATTATATGTATTAAATTATGGTTTTGTCGATCACAAACATTCACATGACACTACTCATACGAGGGCAGTATTGGTGCTTGGACCAAAAATCGTAAAACAGGCAAATCAGAGATTCTGATAAGGAACAGGTTAGGTTAGGGATTTGTGAACTTGATTTATACCAACCAAATCCCTTCTGCTTTACATTCAACTCCAAACTACTTAACTAACCAGTAATTTCTAATTAGCCAAAAAATGACGATGAGATAATAATAAGAATATATATTGGCTTTTAAGCCTCCAAGTTGAAGAAGTAGTTAAATCCATAGATTGCGTAACTCAAAATACACAGGATATATAGCGAAACCAAAACATTGGAAATCAAAATGCGGAATTAAAAACAACTCGAAACGGCATGGTTGACAGAAATTAAGTGGCTCATTGAACTCACGAACACTACCACTCATTGTCAGTTCTGTCTTATATATAATATAATTGCATCACAAAATTTATTATTGCATTGCACACGAATATGAATCCGTATATATATATATATATTTCATCCCAAATACTGTCAAGAATAATGAAAGCATGCAGAAATCGTAATTCAACCTAGGACAATATTATTGGTGATCTCTGATCTCACTGTAATGTCACACACACTTTCGTGCTTATAAATCTTTTGGAAATGGGCGATTTGTGGTAAAGCAGGAAACGGATGGTGGTTACACTTTTTAGATCATGCCGTCATTTTAACATAACAGGAGACAGGAGGTGATTTTCAATGTAAATGACATTGTGCAAATACTTGCTAAAAATTTATCAATCGATCCCCCAAGGAAAACGACTTAAAGAACCTATACTTTTTGAAATACCTACATAATTTTCCATCTTACTTAGAAAAGACTCCCTATGTGGAAAGTGGTGAATTCAAGCTACAATTTTAATCATTTTCAAACATCGGATATATAAAATCCACCAAGTTTCATTTGTCCCCTAATGCTCTCTATCACTTGAATATAACTCCATAAATAATGTGACCCCAGTTTCATTACATGGTCTCAAGATTTCAAAAATGCCAAATGAAACTATAACATACATCGCTATAATAGGCTGCTTCATCGTGGAACTGCCGAAAAGTCGGAAAGACTGCGTGACTAACCCAGATGGAGAAATACACTGTGTTGCTTGCAGATCCATTGGACAATTTTTCACAGGAGGGGGTCTCACGGAGTACAGTTCCGCCGGTCATGTGATAACAGTTATAATAGGAATGCTAACCGTGGTTTTCGGGATTTGTGGAGCCTTTATGAGCGTCGTAATCATCAAAGTTTTGAGGAGGCAAAATACTGGAAAGTCATTTGAAATTTTGCTAACTAGTCTTGCCATTTCGGATATTGTGTGTGGAATCGGAAATGCCTTGTGTGGAGTATACATGACCACAGTTCTGCGTACGAACCCTGTCATCTCAATGGGCATGAGAAATTAAAAACCCAAGTACCTCACCTGGTTTAAATAAACATTTTTGTTGTTCGTTTTTAGAAAACTGGAGTCGGAGTCAAGTCACTATGAATCTTTACATGATATTCATTCACATAGGCTTGCTCGGTACTAACAAACATAATGCGATACATTTCTGGTTTTAACTTGTCATTCTATATATATATATTTGTCACATTCTGGTCTCGCAGGGAGGTCTGCTTCCTGTTTCATAACGGTGCTAATCGCAATCGAACGCTATGTGGCGATCGCCTTCCCCGACAGGTTTCTCTTTTGGTTTACACCTGTAAAATCCAAAATCTTGGTCGGATGCACCATTTTCCTGTCAATTTTCCCCATCATTCCTCGAGTAATGAGCTGGCAGATTGGAGCAAATGAGCATCGGGATATAGAGAGTGTAAAAGATCACGAGTATTTCGTACTTGAAACACCGTCTGCCAAATTTTGGTATGAGCTTTTACAAGGATACCCAACCAAAGTGGAGTTTTGGCTGCCACTGCCTCTCTTACTTATTTTCAACGGACTGATATATTACCACGTATGTAGAGTTATTTTCATATATAGAAGATATATAAATAAATATAAGAAATAGTTAAGAAATAGACATCTTTCGTTTGCACTAAAATTAATGACCTGAATTCTAATTCGAAATTTCAGATTCGAAAATTTGCGTCCCGACGAAAGGAGCTGAACTTGAATTTGAGAAGAGATCTTCGAGCAAGCAAAATGTTTCTTCCGGTCGTGGGGGTCTTGCTGATTTGTTACATTGGACCCCTTTTCTACACATTCTACAGTTACAGGGACAAGATCTCATATTTGGAACCACTGATGTTGATGTTCCTAGCTGCCACAGTGAACTCCGCGACCAATCTGCCCATTTATTACGTAAAGGCACCAGGCTTCAGGCAGGAGGCAAAGATTGTGCTGAGAACCTGGTTTCCATTTTTGGTACTACCAAGACTCGAGAAAGACCGTAATCAGGTTAAAGACATGCTCCAGAGTTCAGGGGACGGACTGGAAATGTCGAGCAAACCCACCGCGTGTTCGGATATTGAGGACCGATACAACTAAAGATATTTATTTGCGAAGCATTTGTCATAATATGTCATATTTGAGTTACAAAATTAGAATTACACAATAATTTGTTAGTTTTTAGTGTGTCAACAATAACTTGGAATTTGGGACGGAGATTTTCATCTTCCTTCCAACATGTCAACATAACGGCGTATCTGAAATAGAAAAGAATAGAAAGTTTTCATTCATTTGAAACATTTCATACACTGGGCATATTTTGTAAATTCACCAACATTTCATTTGGGCAATAACGTGGCTTATCCATTCGTTTCCCATTTTGTATGCTGTGCACAAAATCTAACGAGTATTCCAAGTACTCCGGCCACGACACTCGTCCAAGCTCAAATATTTCCCAGCAGCAAACTCCATAGGACCACACGTCCGACATTTCAGAGAAATGCATGTCGACTAGGGATTCAATTGCTAAAGTACGCCACGGAAGTGGCATCTACTTATTTGCAAACAATATCCTTTAACAACAAATTAGATACGCATATTTAGTTTTATAACAAAACAAAAAGCAATCCATCACCTTGTTTCGCTTAACATAAACGTCGTAACTGTACAGCCTTCGGGACAACCCGAAATCACTAATTTTTGCCGTTTTCAACTCTGTCAGGAGTATATTGCGCAACGCCAGATCACCATGAATCACCCTTTGCTGTCCCAGGAAGGCCATTCCACTTGCAATCTCATAGCACCACCTTACCAAATCCTTGGTGTCAACGACGTCCTCCAGTTGCTCAATTACTGGTATGCTATCCGAGAGCAAATTGACATAGGTATTTCTTACAGTCCTCAAGTAAGCTCGCAAATTTCCCAGTATACATAGCTCACAAACGATGTACAATCTCCCTAAATCAGAATGAAGCAACAAATTAAGCCGTATTTGATGGAATAAACATGGAACCTTTTCATCCATAAAGAATGCGCTACACTTACGACAAGAAATTTCTCCAGTAAACAACCCAATCAGTTCCACAATATTCTCATGCTTTCCCAAATACGTCATCAATTTGGCTTCTGAGAGTAGCGCTGAGAAGTGAGTAACATCGCTCAGCTCTGGATCCACAGTTTTCACTGCAACCGCAGTTTTTGAGGATATCCCGTCCACAGCCCGCTTCAACCAGACCTTATACACATGTCCGTACTCGCCAAATCCCAAGATGGTGGCTTCCGAAAAGTCCAGCTTATCTTTAGGGATTTCGAATGCTTTACGGTTGTACTGCAAACAGTGGACAATGTCCTGAATCGGTCTGTCACCATCCGTGTCTGAACACGTTTTAAGGCCGCCCACTCCATTTTCAAACTGGGCGAGCTCGTCAATAGTGGATTTCGAATGCCTTACGGTTGTACTGCAAACAGTGGACAATGTCCTGAATCGGTCTGTCACCATCCGTGTCTGAACACGTTTTAAGGCCGCCCACTCCATTTTCAAACTGGGCGAGCTCGTCAATAGTTAAATTTCGGAAACCAGATTGAAAGCGGAGATCGTCGTCAATTTGGACTGAGAATCTGAACACAACGTAGGAGGTGCAGCAGCGGTAGAATAGGTTGCCGAGGATGAAGCCGCAGGCGTAAGTGGGACACATTGAGTGTCCAATCCAGTGTAAGGTGTACACATAAGCGAAGAATACGAGCCACGAGAAGAAGTTGACCAACGAGTAAAATTTGAGTTGGATAACATTTGGCTGTAGAGAAATGCAAGGGTTTGGCTATGATTTGGATGTAATTGGCACAGCAGTGGCTTAGTTAACTAGTATATTCAACAAATAGCACACTCTTCCAATTAGATTTACCGACTTTGCTCGACGAAACAGGAAAATGTGAAGAATGAAGCTGGTTGACTGCTGCAGAATATACCAACTCCAGGCAATATGTTGTACTAAAGACGAATATCAGATTAAAATCAGTGATGTTTCTAAACTTACAAAATTGGGGTTAATGCGTACACGTACAGCGAAACGGGTCTAATTTATTTAGCTCGTATACCACTTCCTGGTATTTGTACGAGTGGATGGTGTAATCCAGTAATGACAATAAGCAAGATGGAGCCATCAACTGAACTTTCAAATATGAAATAAAAATTTGTGTTATTTTGACCAACAAATATTCCAATTGAAACAAAATAATAATTTGTGACTTCAGCTCTTACGCATTCCCCAACTGCAATTAGTTTGATGATTCCGGTGTAGTGCATGCCAAAGCATGCCTTTTTCTTCGGTTTCAGTTTCATGGAGTATCTCGGCTGGGAATATCAGATTTTAAAAAGTTTATAAAACAAACTTACGATTGGATGTTAGATAAGAAGTAGTTAAATATTACATAGTTCATGGATACCTCATCAAATGTTTATTTAGTTGTTTATTTGAAGATAGTCCGCAAAAGTTTTCCTGTTAACAAGGAAAACCACAAGAAGGTGCCATATAAATGGAGAATACGATACAGTAGCGCAATTAATATTGTTGTGCTGCACATGTGTTTAACCGAATATACATTTTCTTGGAAAATTAGCAATTTTTCCTTGTCATCTTCAATGGAATGCAAAAGAATGTGTCAAATTTCCTAGGAACTCCCAGACCAGGCTCAATTAAGCATTTTCTTTACTAATGTAAATGCATATCGAGGAAAAAATGCTTCTTAAATGTGTACCGAAACGTAAACGTATACATGTGTGCGAACAGTCACTGGCCATTATACAAATGTAATGTCAAGTGTTCACCGTACGGTATCAAGTTAGAAGAGTCAGTGGTCCTTTTTTTTTAAAAAAAAAAAATCGCCAGTTGGATTTCATCCCTATGTTATGATGGGTTTTACTAAAAGTAATGTCGTTTGGACCATCTGCATGTTGTGGATTGCATATTCGACCGAAAATTACATGCATCAAAAATGGTTCAAAGATTTTGAAGTTTACCTTTTTAAATTAAATTATGTGATAAGGAGGTTTAACATTATAACCATAATTTTCGCATGTTTTCAAAACATTATTTGGAATTACGATATCATTGATTTATATTATGTAGTATGTCCATGAGAAGTTAATAACTGCAGAAACGCTCAATATATTAAAGAAAAGGTTATTACCTAGCATATTATATTCAAATGAATCTTGCAATTGGGGATCCCCCTATGAGCATTTGCTGCTGCTTTACCATTGTCGTCTAAGGACGTTGTTCTACATAGCCAATAACTGACCCCAATCAAATTCGGAGAATGCCACTAAATAGGTCAGTGCTCAGAATTTGCACAATCGAGCAACATTTGAGTAAGTATGTGATAGAACTCAGTTGATTTTTGAATACGCTTTATATTCCTTAATACCAGAATCCTTTCAAAGTGTGACTATATATATAGGTTATCATGCGTTAACACGCCAATATGTCATTTATATTTTACTTGGCACTCCTGCTGCTTTTGCTGGAGTTATCTTCGGGAGTGCCCAAGAGACCCAAGCCAAAACTTCAAGTAGTATTTCTACAAGATATAGAAAGCCAGTTTGATGCATTTATTAATGAATTTAAATCAGAGTTTAATGAAGTGGACAAAATAGCGCAAGAAAACTATCCCAGTGTTGAATACGGCTTTGCGACCTTTCATGATTTCTCGTATGAGGGGAAATTCGGTACGGAATATAATCCGAAGGGGAAGTGGGGCCCACCAGAGTAAGTTTATCCGGTATTGTATTCTGAAAATATTATTTGTCAGAAATAAAAATAAGAATTAAAACAAAGCATTTTTACATCCAGTATCGAATGGTGTCATAAGCGGATTCAAGGTCTCACGGACGCCAACCAACTTACTACTTCGTTGGGTAAAGTGAAAGCCTTAGAACTGGACAAGGAACAAGAGGAATACTACGACAAACCTCAGTCCATCATGACGGCTTTGATGTATACCGCTGCTGATCCGCAAATAAGATGGAGTGTGGAATCAGATAAGAGCAAAGTTTTTAAGCTAGTGGTTCTGCTGACGAATGAGAACAGTGTTGACGCGGAGCAGTTTCCGTATCTCGCAAGCAAACCGTTTCCAAAGGGAGACGGCAAGGATAACTGTACATCCTTCAGACCACCTAAGATTGAGGAGGTGGCCAAAAGCTTGGAAAAGTTGGGCATCGTGCTGCTCGTTGTAATACAAAGTGATGACGCGGAATTGAATGACCAGTGGGAGGAGTATGCAAGACAACTTAAGCCGGCTAAAGTGGGAATCACTTCGGCAGACTTTCACAACCCTAAAGATGCGATGCAAATAGTTAAACACATTTTTATCAGCGATGAAGAAGCAATGGAAAGAGCAGTTTCAGCTGGAGGTGCTGTCAAATTACCCGTTATTCCCCCAGTAGGAGGCGAGCTTTGTGTTGGCTTAGGTCTTCCTTTACCCATTCTTGGAGGCACCTGTAAGAAGCCAAGCCCGGTGCCACCTTCAACTCCTCCCAGACCTCCGAGTAGACCACCGTCACCTCCAGTAATTATAGGACCTCCCGGTAAACCACCTCCCGATAGACCACCAGTACCACCTTCTGGTAGGCCACCAGTATCACCTCCATTCCCACCTCAGTTTCCACCTCAATTCCCGCCTCAGTTTCCACCTCAATTTCCACCTCAGTTTCCACCTCAATTCCCGCCTCAATTTCCACCTCAATTCCCGCCTCAATTTCCACCTCAGTTTCCACCTCAATTCCCGCCTCAATTCCCACCGAATCCTCCACAATCACCATCAGTGCCTCCACAACCACCATCAGTGCCTCCACAACCACCATCAGTGCCTCCACAACCCCCATCAGTACCACCACAACCTCCGATACAACCAACGCCAAAACCAAGACCACCACCTGACCCTCCTGCTTTTAATACGATTGGTTTGTAAACTTTTTCGAAATATCAAATAATGCGACTGACTATCAGAATAAAGTTAATAGCTGAAAATCATCACAAAACCCCCGTAATTCTAAATATTTCGAACATAAATTCTTTCAAGTGACTGACGACAGTTTCTCTACACGTCCTCTCCCCTTACCTCATTTTATTACCATATTATTCAAACTAAACATTTTATCATCTTATTCATGCGAATCCACAACCTCATATAAATGAATTTTTAATGGAATGTTAATGTTACCTGAAATAGTCGTATGTTAATTTTAAGAAAGGATTTACTGTGATACCGTTGCTTATGCTTTAATTAGTTACATGCTCATGTTACAAAATTGTGGCTCGGATCGAAGCATTTATAAATTATATGATAATGACTGGGTTCGGATAATGAGCTACACTCATTCGTGGTGGGTTACTAATTTTATTTTAACAGCTTTAAATATGTATATTGCAAATATTATTAGCAATATCTGTAAACGTAGGACGACTCGTTCTGTCTTCGTTCCAGCAGGCCAACATGATTTCGTACCTAGAAAATACAGCAGGAACAAAATGTCTTAGGCTTAAAATGTTAAGCAAGAAGCGAAGCAAGATTAATATTTGTGTATTAAACAAACATGCTTTGGGGGCAGTAACTTGGCTTCCCCAACCGCTTCCCGTCTTTTACACATTGAATGAAGTCTAAGGTGAATTCTGTGAATTCTGACCACGGGACACCGCCCAGCTCAAAGATTTCCCAGATACAGACCCCGTACGACCAGACGTCAGACATTACCGAAAAACTCATATCAACTAGTGACTCAAGGGCTAAAGCACGCCAAGGAATTGACACCTAAAACAGACATGACATTAATTAAAAACGAAGAATCCTTACAATTCAGTTGCAATTAAGTTTGACAAGTTAAAAAAAGCCTTACATTCTTTCTCCTGACATACACGCTGTAGTTATACAGCCGTCGTGAAAGACCGAAATCCGTAATTTTTGCAGTCTTCCCCTCCGTCAGGAGTACGTTTCGGGTAGCAAGGTCACCATGAACCACCTGAAGGCTCCAACAGGTTCATCGTTCATGATACAACATCACAATAGTTATTGCGTTAGTGTATTTCATATGGCAGCCCATATAGGTATGTACCTTTAGAGAAGCTAGAAACTCCATTCCACATGCGACTTCGTATGACCACCTCATCAAATCCTTGGTGCTGAGCTGCCCATCCCATTCCACTTGTAAAATAGTTTGGTGGTCATCTTTACCCTCCACAGGGCCCTCCTCCCCCGTTGAATCCTCCCAAAGTAAATCAAGAAATGTATTTCGTTCACTTCGCAAATAGGAACGAAGGTTTCCCAGTGCGCAAAGCTCGCAAACAATGTAAAGCCTTCCTGAAATTATAAATAGTACTAAAATATTTGCATAACAATTCAGAAAATTCATGCATATTGGAATTATATCCTACGAAAACGGATTTCTCCGGTAAACAGCCCAATTAGTTCCACAACGTGCTCATGTTTCCCTAAATAGGTCATCAATTTGGCTTCCAGCAGTAATGAAGTGAAGTGATTAACATCACTCAGCTCTGGATCTACTGTTTTGACCGCAACTGGAACTTTTGTTTTGTCCCTGCTTCCTTTATTGGACTTCATCAGAACCTTGTAGACATGACCGTACTCTCCAAATCCCAAAGTGGTTACCTCCGAAAAGTCCAAGTTGTCTATAGGAATTTCAAACTCCTTCCGGTTGTACTTCAAATAGTGAACAATCTCTTGAAGCGAGTATTTCCCGGTGGACGCAGGACTTTCTGCAAAATCCCCCTCGTTGACCCCATTTTCAAATGACTCTACTTCCGAGTTGGTCAAATTCCGGTAGCCGGATTTGAACTGGATGTCCGCAGCAATGTCTAACGCAAATCGGTACACCACGTAGGACACGCTGAATCGGTAAATTGTTGTGCCCGGGATTATACCAAAAATGTAAATAGAGGGTAACGTCATCCCAATGTAGTTGAGGATCCCTAAGAAAATTGCATACGCTAGAAATGAACCGGTACTGACGAATGAGTAGCACATGAGGTAGGTTACGTTTGGCTGCAAAAATCATAATGAATCACGTTCAAATATTGAGTATGCATATAAAACCTGTTTACTGTAGTTTACAATATGTGCTAATTTACCGAGACGGACTGTCGAAATAAGAGGATATTCAGCAAAAGGCTTAGTGTAATTTGCAAGATGTACCAAAGCCAAGCAGTAATTTTTACTGAAAAGTTATAAAACAGTTACTGCTGAAACAAATGTTATACATAGTTTGGGAAAACGATACATCAATTTAAAATGTCATTGTCCAATTCGACATACAGTAAAAGTAAATCCCGCTGGTCGCATTATATTTGGGATCTCTCCATTTCTCCGAATTGAGGATGTAGTCGATAATAAATACTAAAACATACGGGCCTGTTGTCATCTACAATATTAATATCAATATAGATCCATATTACTGCACCTTACTATGCTCGGATTAAAGCTGGTTAAAAGTGTTGTTGTTCTTACACATTCCCCGATCGCGATGATTTTGAAGATTCCCGAATAATGCATTCCAAAGCAGGTCTGCTTTCTTTTATCAGGGGGTGGTAACTTTAGTTTCATTTTGAAATCAAATTTTGAAGTTGTGATATTTGGCCAACTGGATCACGCCTTGCAAAGTAATTTAAAGGCACCGACCGGTATTAAATTAAGAAAATTATCTTCGATTCCGAGTATAGTATTTGTACACACAATGATGGCGCAGCCTCAAGAGACAAGACCAAAATTTTCATGACCTTAATAATTTATCTCCTGTAGGTGTGCATGACGTTCATAATACGGAAAGATTGAGTAAAATAGCGCAAAAAGGTTTTACTGTGGAATTCCCTACTGAAAACCAGCACGGAAACCAATCCGGTAAAAGTAATTCATATTATGGACTTCCAAAGTTGGTGACCGCAGTAATAGTCTAAAATATCCGATCAAGTATATTTTTGTCAAGAGATTGTTGTGGTTAGTGTGGTTCTATTTTAGTGTCTTCGCGTATTTCATTCAGTCTGGCTGCTATTTCTGAAAAGGTGGGCCGATCCTCTGGAAATTCTTTCCAGCATGAAGCCATGATTTCATATCTAGTAAAGTATGACAGCCTGAAATTACAAAGTGTAAATGATTGGCCATATGGCAATATACATTTATCGTCTATCTCTTTAAATACATGTCGTCGGTAGAGTATGCTGGCTTCTCCAACCGCTTCCCGTCCTTGAGACTTTGTATGAAGTCTAAAGTAAAAACAGGAAATTCCGGCCAAGGCGTGTTGGCAAGTTGAAAAACTTCCCAGCAGCAGATTCCAAACGCCCACACGTCAGACTTGACAGAGAAATTCAAATCTACCAAGGCTTCCAATGCTAGTGACCGCCACGGAAGTGGTCCCTGTTTGCATTAACGCTAATTACATTACATACAAATAATTTGAAAGAATGAAATGTTTAAACAGTACAAAGAGCTACATGAAGCTACTTACCTTTTCCCGTTTAACGTAAACACTGTAATTGTATAGCTTCCTGGATAGTCCGAAATCCGATATTTTAGCCGTTCTTGCTTCTGTCAAAAGGACGTTCCGGACAGCTAGGTCTCCATGAATAATCTGCCATTTTAAGATTTCTGTAAGAGCGTAAAATTTATTTGCTAAAACGAAATGTATGAATGAGCATACCCTCCGTGACGCCAAATACTCCATGCCACATGCAATTTCATACGACCACTTGATCAAGTCGTTGGTACAAATGGCATCATTATTATCTTCAGCACTAGCTTCAGCTTGCATTTCAACTTTGTCGCGAATTCGCAAGAGGTCGACGAACGTGTTTCTATTGCTTCTCAGGTGAGTTTTCAAGTTGCCAAATATACATAGCTCAGAAACTATAAATAGCTTTCCTAAAATTACATTTCATTTAATTTGTCTTTAAATATTTACTCAATCAATCAATTAAGTAATTTGTCTTTAAAAACCTGCATGTTTTGATAATATTTCAAAATTTCAACGTACTATAACGAATTTCACTGGTGGACACTCCAATTAACTCCACAATATTCTCATGCTTTCCCATAAAAGTCATCACCTTCACCTCTGACAGCAACGCCGTGAAATGATTAGCATCGCTCAATCTCGGGTCCACAGTTTTAACTGCAACAGGGATAACCCTTTCCTCCCCAGCTTTATCCTTTCTCTTCAACCAGGCTTTGTATACACGACCAAATTCTCCAAATCCCAAGGTGGTCGACTCCCCAAAGTCAATGTTCTCCTGGGGAATTTCAAACTCTGCCTCGCTGTACCGCAAGTAATGAGCCATTTCCGTGGAGGACTGGAATGGTCCAGTGCACTCCTCCTTGTCATTCGCTCCATCTTTAAACAAACCGATTTCCAAATCCGTCAAGTCACGGTAGCCCGACTCCAACTTTCTCTGCTTTCGTATGTCCCTTCGGTACCGGAGAACAACGGAGCAGACATACATTCTGTAGCAAACCAGGCGAGGCCAGACAGCAAAGAGAAGAAGTGTATTTGTCCTAGATACGGAATGGCTGACAAAAGAGAATCCAACAAAGACAAGGGCGTAGTAGTAAATTACAATTACTGGATACGTAATGATGTAATACAAAGAGTAGTACAGGAGGAACGTCAGGTTTGGCTGCAAAAGTTGGCGTTTGTTCAAGTGTTAAAGATTTATTTGAAAACTGGGTTAAAAATTAAGACAATATTATTATTACCGAAGCCGACTGGGCAAACAGGATGATATTGAGAACAAGGCCAAGAATACTTTGAGCGAGAACGTATACCCAAAAAATGGCTCGCACTGAAACATTGTAAAAGTCTGTAATGGTTTGTTTATCTAATAATATAATTTTTCAGAGCTGTTGGAACGGGACGTACTTAAAAGTTTGTTAGGATCTGTTACTGAAGTGGGCACATTCTTTCCAAGGATGATGTTGATAACATCGAAGACCCACATTGGAGTAGCAACAGCCACCATAGCCTAATTTTTAATTTGAGAAAAATTAGTTTCTTTTAATTAATATTGTCATTTAACCACCTATATCTTAGTAGATAGTAAACGTAATGGTTTAACTCACCATTCCAACAATAGCGATAAATCGGAGAATTCCAGAGTAGTGCATACCAAAACATGTTGGCCAGCGCAGCGGGGTGTTGGTGGTTTGAGTTTAGCCTTCATGTTCTATAAAATTTTGAATTGTGTGCATTGCATACCCTAAAGCTATTTCCATATTATTTATTTCACTATTTCACACGTCCGCAAAAACCTTTACGGAATGAATCGTTTTAATTAATAAAAAATTATAATGCATTGTGGAAAATACAAAATGAATGACAATATAAGCCTCAGTCAATGACTTTATGATGCGTGATTTCTTCCAATGACTAATTCCACCAATGCATTAGTTTCTGCAAGGCAATGGAATTTCCTAACGTGCAGTCTTTAACTTTCAAGACCAAAATCCATGTATACACTGAATGCACTTGTCAAGTGTATAGTAATACTATGTATTCTACGCCATCGCCAGGCCAAGTTGAAAGTGTGGTTTTGGGCCCCAAATCAATAAACGCTTCCCTACAATTATAATTGGATTGGACGGAAATGGTTTGTTTGGTTCAAACTAGAAAAATGGAGAATCGGAAACGAGACTGAGACTGGAAGTATGTATATGTTTGGAAAATGACTTCACAAACTAAAGAGATTGAAGCCATGGTTCTTTGTGCAGTTGTGAGCAAGTTTAATGAGCTTGAAGATGCAGTCGTATGGCTGGAGAAGGTGCAATGCAAACTCTCCTTGCATTTTGCAAAATACTTGAACTGAACTGATGCTGATTTGTAATGGGGTTAATAATCCAATATTGCAGGATGAGTGGTACTTGTTGCATCCAGATTTTCCAGGTTACTTTCTTGCTTCTCCATTGGAGATCGATTTCGGATAGGGACAGTAGAAAAGCTCCAGATTCAAGTGGAGGTCCTCAAAATGTCGATGTTTGGAGCTAGTGTTGGACTGCCTTGTCTTTGTAAGTTATTTTATTTTATTTTTATGGTACAGTTGGTATTTAGTATATATATTAATTCCTTATGGCGCATGTCGTATGAGCTGAGGTTGAGGTGGTAAACTGGTGGCATTAACAAAAGCAACAAAGTGGCAACTAAAGTGTAAATCAAGAAAATAAAGAGATGTACGAGTTGTAGTTGTAGTGGTATGCAAATAGCATAAAATCAAAATAATCATTAATCAACACTAGTGTCAATACTACATAATATTAATATCTGCATTAACTGTAATAAATAAAAATGAAGACTGCCACCTACTCCAAACTAACTGTAAGGTTAATACCAGTTTCATTCAAGTACGATTCCTTTGACCATGTCTATTTTTGCTCGAAAATCGATTTCCACTTCCTCCTCTCCCCCATCCCAAAGTCGTAGACGTCCGCCTTTGACACGTAGGTGGTTGGTACGGTGGAACTGCTGGAAAGGAAGTCCTGGTACCGGCACTTAGTGTATCTGTTCGATTTATATTCGTAGGCAAAGACACGTGGGCATCCATGTTAAACGGATCAACGGTTCCCGTCGTCGCAAGTTGATTTCCAATATTTGCGTGTGCTCTTGCGGCGAGTGCATTCCCACCAACACAACTGCCAACATGTTCACTCATCAACTGCTCCCGTTCCAAGTCCCTCTTTTGTTGTGGGGTCCATTCCGCGTGACGAGTGATCACCTCAGAAAACTGGAGGCCAACCAGATTTGGGTTGTCTGCAGCCGTGACCACGTCGCTCGTAAAGGTTCATATCCCTATGCAGTTGGGAAAATATTATTCTTATTCTTATGGCTACACCAATTTCTCACAATGATTAATGGGATATGGGCAGTAGTGAGTGACTGACTAACCAGGTCATACTCCGAACTCCAAATTTTGCCATTAATTTCTGACTTGGATACTCGCTCGTGTCAGGAGTAATATGGAATGCGCTTATTAAAATAGACAAAGGAGACACACATTTCGTGAATTGTTGCTAATCCGGCCACGGTGGAACCATTTCTCCATGTGTTGTCTATGCCACACTCTACGCTCACGACATGCGACAGGATCAGAAAGAAACCACATCAATGCACTACTAGAAAACAAGCACGATTTGGTCACAACAATTTGGGTATTTTTGTTTGTACTCACGTTGTGAAAGTTGATCTCCAGGAAAAACGCGCACCCGCTGTCTCAAAAAGTGTAGCTTTTGAAAATTAAAGTCGTAATTGTCATCATTATCCAACCAAGGCAGCTCCTGATTATCCCGGTAATGGCTGAGCCGCATCCGGTTTGCTAATTGTTTCAATATTTATAAAAACTTTAGTTTTGCTGAGCCTTTTCGGCTAATTCTTAGTGTAAGATGAATTTTTACCTGAAAGATGTGAATGGGGCATGACGCCAATAATTTCTAATCCGGGAGGAAACATGTGTGTGGTACAGCCAGAGGTGCAATGACCTCCAACAGTGAAACCGGATGTTTGTGGAGGCACTCCAAAGAGTCCTAAGATGCCATGTCCGAAAAACACGATGGACGCATCGTTTTCCCTAGTATTACAAAAATGTTATTATTATTTTAAATAATTTTATAGCCTATTTAAAAGATGCCTCTCCGAAATTTCAAGTAAGCATACCTGACTTGTGGCGTGAACTGGAAGTCAACCCCATTTTCTATTACCAAGTCTGACCGGAACTCGGTATTGGTGTAGTGCGCCTCAAACATGAAGTACTCGTTTTCTGTGTCTCCAATCGCGAAACCACTATCCTCCGGCATGAAAGCAGGCTATTTATCACAATTTTCCAAAAAGGAGTTTTTGTCATTTTCAATTTTGCAAAAGCGGGTGGGTACTCTCTAATTTGTGCAAACTCGAGTTACCTCTCCTCCGGTATTCCAAATATGAACAATTTCCCGACATAACAAGGTGGGCAGCACGTGCTCGTCGTACAAGTAGCACTCTTCTCCAGGATGGTTGACAAACGGTTCGAAAAGCACGGAAGGGTCTACGCCAGGTGGTGCGCTGCACCGCCAGACCAATTGGTGGTGGACATGTCTACGAGACAACTCATTCGCGAAATATGGACCGAACTAGAATAATGTAATATAAAACATCTGTGTAATAATATGTACTTCCTTAATCTGAATATTGATTCTTGCAATGTGTTTTACTTATGGCATACCCACCCCAACAATGTGATTCTTCTTTTTGAGAGAAGGACCCTTCACAATGCTACACCAATATGCGGTGTGCCGAGGTGGCACATGAAAAGTTCGAGACACTCTCCAATTTCTGAGATTTGGAGCATTACTCGGATGCTGATTGATTCTCACATCAAGAAGGTACACTCGTAAGTCCCCTTCTGGCACAAAGTGGGACATGAGAGAGTTGTAGTTCTGTTCGTATCCCCATATTAAATGCAGCAAATCGGTCTACAAAAGTTGAATGTATTTTAACAATGATTATTATGAAGTTACTATGAATGTTGATTACACCAAATGTAAGTTTTGTTGTTAGTACCGTAATTGGCAAATCTTGACTGTCACAAGTGTCCAGTTTTCTTTCAATCTTGAATGTCATTCGACCTCGACTCCGTGTCGAACTCACAATCCTCCAACTTTGTTCCTGGTCCAATTGGAGGGTGCTATTGTCAACCCCATGGGTGTCCAGTAAATATGAGTTGCCATCCCCAGAGCGATACCCAAACACAGCAACGTCGCCGCCCTTTACTTGACCCCTTTTTGATAATAGGCCTAGAGCAAGATGACCATTCCCACGAGCTATTTCCACCTCAAATGTAATAGTGTTTGAGGTGTTGTCCACATGCCATTCTACGGTGTAGCCCGTTTTCTCAGTTAGCACTAGTTTTTCCTCTAAGTTTGGATAAAAAGGGATGTCATTGCTGACGGTCGACTCTGTCGTCGAAATGGGTTCGGTCTCAGGCTCAGAAATGTCTGGGTATGACAAAACTTCATTTGAGGTCAAAATTAACAACAGCGACCCCTGTAAAATGAGAGCGAGCTTCCACTTTATCATAATGATAAGCTGTTTTTAATAATAATGATGATCCTTCTCTCGCAGCTACAATTTGTTGACTATACATTATGCATTAGGGTTGATCCTATATATTTGCTACAAGTTTCTATATCTTGATAATTGGCAAGGTTTTACACGTGATATTAATTAAATGTGCCGTTCAAGCGACAAAGCCAAAGCCCTCTATTTTAATTAAAGCGAAAATGAATATTTTCACCCAAGTACATATTATTGTCCTAATTATCTTATTAATACCTTCCTCTACCTCTAACTACTTTATTTACTTTAAATGAGAGGATGAGGCACTGATCATGTGCACACCTTCAACTTTTTCCTGTTTTGCTCAGAATTTAATGCTTTGTTTCCAATTGCAGCATCTAAATAATTTTCATAACGTAAGGGCGTACTTGTTAACACGTGTACATGCAACTACCCTATATTTTCATTGTTGTACTTTATGCAATCTCCAGCGAACAGAACAGGGGCATAATAATAATTTATTTATTTATATCTCTATTCGCTTCTAGTTCAATCTCTAATTAAACAAAACACACCGAGTTAAATATATTTATGATGAGTATCTGGGATATAGAAAAGAGTAATTTTACAGTAAGTTTCCTGGCGAAATCTGTGAGCTTCGAGTGACAGGTAGACTGACTTTCCTATGTCCGTTGTGCAGATAAAAGAAGTTTATCCAACTCATCTTGTAGCATGATGCTACAATATTTTTCACGATGAGTCAATCTGATGTGGATGAAGATTACATTATAATAACTGCATTTTAATTGCAGTATAGGTAGCTCCCATGATAAGTATCATATCATAATCTTAAAGTAACGAAGCGCATCACTGGCTCTGACCTGTGAAGTCATGCTCGATACATAATATAAGCACGCCTTATTATTCGCACATAAATTACAAAAACGTAGGCGTCTATGCTATATAGCATTAAGCATTATATATCCGGTAGCAAACACGATAACTACTAAAAAAAACTAAACCAACTGCCAACAATTACTACTATATTATTATGGATGGTGTTTCAGATAATACCTGAGGTATGTTTGTTTTTGTAGAAGTGTTCACACAGAATAATTTTACAAAAAAGTTTTGATTGGCCAATAGAAGGATAGTTCAAATAGGGGAAGGGCGAACATAAAACAGACAAGCATTTATGATCATGCCAAGCGTATTCCATTCATCCAGTCCATCCAAACTAGGGGTGGTTATGCATGTCTGTAATTTTAAAATTTGGTAAAGTTGGTTAGGTACTTACCTACTCTTCATTACTACAATAAGCTATAAGGTGTACTCATCAGCATTGTCCTTATTGATAATATGTATATTGTCTTTGGGATACATGATGTCATGCAAAGACATTGTTAGCATTGTGTTGAATTGTGGGCAAGGTAAATCAGGGGCAGACATATCCTGGAAAACAACTTAAGGCTGAGCAATGTTAAAAATAAATATTTTGTTTATCTCCTCACCTCGAGCTATTTAGTGTGTGACAGGGCCGTCACATCAATCAATTTGTTTTTCCGAAAGTGTACCG
>JAANSN010002222.1:0-25659 GCA_036850665.1 Dicranocentrus wangi | reverse complement strand
CTTCGAAAAAACTTTAATCGGGTCTTTTGCAGGATATCCCTTGGTCCAAGAGTGATTGAATTTGGAAAGAATAATTTCAAGAATTCGAGAAGCACTCGAGTTAACTTTGTCCTTTTGGGAAGTGAGACCTGAAAATTGTGTTGCTCTATTATGCAGCGCAATGTATTTGTGTAGCTCATTTACCGCCACCGGGTAGAAATTGCGGAGGAACCCCGACCCAGACTCCAACCGGCGAAGCCGGGCATTTGCTATGCAGCTCTGACATAGTTGGAACACCCGGCCAGCTAAATTTTTCCCCCGCTCGGGAACGAAGATGATAAGGGAGGCAAAGTAACATGGAGCTGTTATCCCCCCGGCCTTCAACTGTTTAGTCATTTGAAGCACTTGACCTTCCATATTTGACGTACTGAAGGCGGTGTACACGCTGTTCAGTTCGTAAATGAACTTGTTGCTTGAGCTTAAATCTGCTTTGCAAAGGTTGGCAAATATCCCGTTTCTACTGGACGGGATTATTACACCCAGATCAATGATTGATCCCGGATTACGAAACCGAAAAGGGGTGGAATTGAATCGCCGTGGCCCTCTTTGATTGATTTTTACTTTAGGACAGGTCACCAAACCTGGACCTACCTCCGGATTCCATTCAAGGTCTCCTGCATTTGGGGTGCGAGTGGGTGGGTTGGGGTGGTGAAATATGATGTCAATGTCGCAATCCGTTACCCCAACGTCTTCCGACGGGAAAAGAAGTGAAGTTAGGTGGCGGAAGCTGGCAGAAGCAAATTCGAGTTCAGCGTTACTCAACGAAGATGACAAACTGGTTGAATACGTTGTGAATTGGAGGAGCAAACAGTTCCACAAGTGTTGGAATGCCATTATGATAACGAATCGAAGCCTGCGAATGGAGAAGAGGAGGAAGAGGGCGTAATTCGAAACGCACTGTAATTTCATATGGACTAAAAATGAAACATTGATTCCAGTTGTCGTCGTGTTTGGTAGAAATTGGACTGAAAAGTTCTTCTTATTATACTATATACATCACAATATTGCAATTTGCAAATTACATGATCAACTCTTAACCTTCATTGCCAATTTCTTTGATTATCTTTAGTCTTAACCTTATTTCCCCTCTCCACACTCGTCTGACAAATGTGTACTTGAGACTTGACACCGCTCACTCCACACTTCACTCCAGTTCTCTTCTCACTCATCACCAATCCATCATGAATGTCCCAAGGATTGCTTGCATATCAATGACAAATTGGATTGGAGCAGGTCTTTATGGACAAGTTCCACGGTCGGATTAACTGTATCCTGATCTGAATATGTGTGATATGATAAAGTGGTGTAAATACTAAAGAGTGATGGCTGGCGACCAACTGAATATAAGGAGTCATCTGGAGCACTTTGACATGTCGTGAAGAGGGATACATCCGAACCGAATACAATTTATTATCATAACATATCACTCAAGAAGGGCAAACTTTGCTTGCAACAACATTCCTCCAGTTAGTCATCATGCCGCCTACAACCCAGCAGATTTCCCCTTACACGAGATGCCGGATACCACGACCTCCACTGCAAATGAAAACGCTGTAACAACCCACAAAAGAGCCACGAGTTTGAAAACCTGCTCCAAATTACCTAGCTTCTGTTTTGAAGCCAGACGGCGAGAGGTTGAGTTTGAGCTACCCGAATTCCTACGGGCAAACAGCGATCCATTGCGAAAACTTTTCCAATATTGGACAATTCCAGTATCCCTCAGCATCTTGCTGATCCGGTCCACCTGCCAATTGAATCCACCAACGTTGACAACCCAACCTGTCCACTCAACTGATACAGATTGACTCACAAAGTTGCATATTTTATTTGGAGCAATGCCATGCCAAAAATAGAGTAGAGCTTTTTCTTTGTCCGCGGATGGGAGGGAGGCTGCCACCTTGTAATTCTCATTCTTGAAGCAGTCAGTCGTCGTCAGGCCACATCTCCCTTTGTCGGGAAACAGCAGAAAGGGCAGTACCAGCTTTCGTAACAATTCCGTTGATCCATTTTTCCCATTCAATTTGATATACTTGGAGAAAGGAGATAGCAGTTCTGGATGCTCGGAGAGGAAGGGTATGACGCAGTCAAAGCCACGATTCCGACAAAGTGACCTTATTGAAATTGCGGTGTTTACTTTATCAAACGTGCCAACAAAGAACTTGAATCCAGAGTCCATCAGTTCCGCCAAATCCCCCACAATCTTTTCATCCAGGGGCTTCACAACGGCGGCAGTGAAAGCGGCTTCGTATCTAAACGAAAGGACAATGCAGGCCAGGGCGACACACAGATAGAGTCTGGAATTCCACCTGACAGATTGTCGAAATATGATGCTCACCAGCTCAAACAGATTTTGAAGTGGAGAGCCATAACCTCCACGCCTGCTCCCGGTAATAGCTCCCAGAAGGCATAAACTTCCTCCAAAAACACACCAGGCTACAATACTAAAGCCCCCTCCAATTACCTGATTCATGGAGTGTTTGATTAGTGCCACCTCCGACTGGCAGTACAAAATGTGGAAGGAGCTGCCCCCAGCCATGAAAATGGACAGATACTTAGAAGCTCTGTTAGCGGCACTTGTGATGCTCATGGAGTCCAGCAAGACTCCTACCACTGGCGGATTTTGCCTGTCTCTCATAACAAAATAGTGAGGTGTATTGTTGAATGCCGACAAGGCGAGTTCCAGAATTTGCATTACGTTCGTTTTTGAAGGGTCACTTGGGGCTGAAACTGGCCAATATTCCAACAAAATCTTATTGTGGCCTCGCGTCGTGTATCCGTACAACTGGTTTCGTACCTCAAGCAAATTTCGAAAGCTCCCCGGTTCTGAAACCATTCGCCGAACTTGGAAACTAGCCCTGCAGGACAGACACAACTGGAACAAGGTTCCAATCGAAGACTGATGACTGTGTTCGGACTGAACGGATATAAGCACAACTGCAAAGAAGCAGGGCTGGCGCCCCATCCCACGTCTTCTAAGTTGTTGAACACTTCGAAACACGGACTCTTGGTTGCTGGTTTGAACAAACGCCAAATACACACTGTTCGTATCATAACTGAAGCTGGATCCCACGAGGTCGGGACACATGGCTTCGTAAATGGGAGACACCCTTCTGAAGTTGTTGGTTAGCTCTCCCAAGTGCACAATTAGTGCTTGCTGATGGTAGCGAAAATGGGAGGAGTTCACGATTGGACCACTTCTGCTAATCATGGTTATCGGGCAGGAGGCCAAGCCTGGGCCTAGCTCTTCAGGGTCCCACTGATAAGTCACTTGGGCATTTTTCCCTGTCTCGGCGCCCGGACTGGTTTCCACGTTGAAAATTATTTATGTCAATGTCACAACCAAAGTGGGCGTCAGGTTCAGTTTGGAACAGGAGTAAACTGAGGTGGCGGAAACCGTCTGAGGCAAATTTAGTAAGGTCATTATTGAATAAAGATGACAAAACGGCAACGGGAGTCGAGGAACTAATGAAGTAAAGGAGAAAGCCTTTCCAGAAAAGTTGGAGAAAATCCATCTCCGTTCTGAAATAGAATGGCTGATTGGAAAGTTGGAATACGACAATTCTATTCTTGTCGTCTTGTTCATTTACTTTTACTCCGAGGTGGATAATTGTAAGACAACACTTGGCAGCCAGCAGTGGATCGATATTTATGATAACAAAACATTTCTCTCATTTTTGGTCCAAATTTTAAGTGTATTTTGAGTAGTTGGAGGTGGAGGGTGCAAGTAAACATGGCGGGCCCAATACTTTGCTCGTCAAATAGCATGCAGGCTGTTTTTGAATAGTTTATTATATGAAACCGGCAGTTTATTAATTGGTTCATAATCCATTCATCGATTTTTCTGTTATTGACAGTTGAACCATGTTTAACGTTAACTTTATCCTTTGTTGTTCACTCTCAAAATGTATGTGGATGTATGTGTAACATGTACATAAGTAGGTATAGTGCCCATCGGTTGGAAACGGGAATAATTTTACAATTCTACTCATTGTAAATACACATTTAATGCGACTATTCATATAATGCTACAAAAGTGCTTACATAATACATTACATACATATTACATAATGCGCATAGGTAATTAGATTATGCGTCCTCTGTCACTGTATACTGGCGGCCACTCCCATCTAAATTTTGTTAGTTTATTACGTTTTCCTAACCCCATAAAACCCAACTTCAATCCAACACGTCAACACCTCATCTTTGAATACTCCGACTTCAGCTATCTACCCCAGCCATTCCTGATTTTGAACCGAGTGGCTCACAAAATTGCACATATTTTATTTGGCACAATCTCATTTCGGAATTGGAGTAGGAGACCCCCTTTCACTTCAGATGGGAGGGATATGGCAAGTTTGCTTGTGGGATTTTGAAAGCACTCCTTCCTCGTCAAGCCACACCACTTCTTTCCTTACAGAGCTAGTAAGGGTCGTAACTTTTTGTGTCTTTCCGTGGCGCGTGTGAGATTTCCCCCTCCCAAATATTTCAATAGTCCATCAACCACCTTTGGATTCTCCCAGATGAAATAATAAATGCAAAGATTAAAGTATCCATCCACATTAGCACTAGCACACGCATCCCACTCATTTGTGTAGATTCACCCACTTCAAACGGGTTAACATAAAATCTGAATCCGGAATCCATCAGCTCTCCCAAATTATTCATTATCCGTTCCTCCAGAGGCTTGACCATGGTTGAGGTGAAGGTCGCTTCGTACGAAAAAAACCTGACTATCGCCACTCAGGTGGAGCCTTTGCTTTCCAGCTCACATTTTGTCGAAAAATGATCCTAGCTAGTTCGAAGAGATTCTCCATGACGGGCGTCGACTGTGCTAAAACGCTATGCTGCATTTTCCTCGCATTTACCGATTGTATTACTCCTAAATGGACGACTGATGCGTGATGATGAAACCGGAAATGGGAGGAGTTTACTCGGGAACCTTCCCTGTTAATATGCACTTTGGGGCAGCTCGCTAAATCTGGACCTAGTTCGGGATTCCATTCAAGGTCTCGAGCATAATGAGTGTGTGCGGGCGTGTAGTGATAGCGGTTATAAAATATTATGTCAATGTCGCAATTCGTAATCGCAATGTCAGTTTCCGAAGGAAGTAGATAGAAGCGAGCTCATTTGGTGGAAACTTGCATACGCAAATTCAAGTTCAGAGGAGTTGCTCAGCGAAAATGACAAAATGGTTGGAAACGCTATGAATTGGAGGTGCAAGCATTTCCACAAGTGTTGGAACGCCATTATGATAAATGATAACGAATGGGAACTGGTGGAAGTGTAAACCGTTGGCGTTGTCTGAAGTGACAGTTCGACGAAGACGAATATTACTACTCTAGTTTATTAGTTAATGGAATTGTTGAGAAATATAAGTCTATTTCAATTTTAGAATTTTCAATAATGTCTAATGTCACTTGACCAAGCAATGCAGCAAAACGTAAATTGTATCGTAAAATTTGCTGTTTCAGTATATCCGTCAACTCAATTGGTTTTTAAAAATACTTTTGCACCAAGTGCCAAGCTTTCAACTAATATTATGATTTGTATTTGTGGTGATACAAACACTATATTCATCAGAATTTCCAATATCCACAAAAATCACACTCCAAGTTACGCATAAAATGCTTTTATGTGCATACTTAATTACTTAAGTACGAAGTGTACGGTACGGAGGATAATAGATGAATGCGGTGCGGTGCGGAATGCGGATGGATATGGATGCTATGTACAACACACACTTGGAGTACGCATACACACACGTACGCATCGCATCCGACCCGACCGAAAGAACGAAAAGCAAAAAAGGAACGAGGAGGAGGACGGACGAACATGCTGCATCTGCATCTGCATATTCTGCATATTGCTGCTTGTAGTACTAACGAACGAATTGTTGTGAATGCGAATGCGGTGCGGATTGCGGATGATTTTTTATGCGGATTTGACACTAATCGAAATCCTGCCTAGTTGACTATCCACTACGGACATTTGGGAGTTTAGCGGATGGATGCATAAGGCACAAGGATAAGGTTATAAAAGGTAATAGGTAATATACTAGGTAATTTTTTTAATACATAAATGTGACTTTTTGCATTTCGTTCGAGTTTTGTTTTCCAAAGTACATAATAGGCACTAATTTATACATTCATTCAACATTATTCGTATTGAAATGTTTTTTATCGCATATCACCTTGTTTTCGCTATATACGCGTTGTTGTAGTTAGTTTGAATGAAACTATAGTTAACTTTTGATTGATTGTAGTTGTTTTCTAGTTTTCGTTTAAAAGATGAAGTATTTCACTCAACTCCCGAACCCGATTTCACTTCAACTTGCTTTGGATGAATGAAAGCTGACATTCTAGAGTCAGAGTCAGAGGGTCAACAGTTAGTTAAACTGGCTGGACTATATTGAAAATTAAATATTCATCCAAGTCGAATGTGACTGAGTGGTGTCTGTCACTGTCACCAGTTAGATGACCATTCATCATTAGCCGACAGAGCTGCAGCAACAGACAATGTCCTTTTTTATTTAGTAGTACATATCAATACGTTATACGTTTGAAGTTGAAGTTAGCTAGGACTAGAATTAAGTCTAACTAAACATGAATGATGTGATGTTACGTGTGACATGATGATGTTTGTGTTTTATAGTAATATTATGGAATTCAAAATGCATTGCTGTAACTGTTGTATGCGATAGATTTCAAGAACTACTGCTAGTATAATGGACTCGGCAACCCCATCAACCTCAAGAGGTCAAACTTTGGCCCCGCCCGACATCTCGATCTTGAAGATTTCGCACCATACTAGTACTATTACAACACGCAATTGTCATTTGAAATGGATCGAAGGGTATATGCCGCTGTCCCTCTCACTCGACCAGAAGAAGACCAGAGTCCAGGGATTTATTGAAGACGTTTTCAAGCATTATGAAGACTTCAAAGACGTGCTGGAAACTTCATTTGCTCGAATGAATCATCGTTTCCTTCTCGCCGCTCTCAATGCCTACAACTCCGACTTTGAGAGCGCACTTGCCTGGATTGAGAAAGGCTGGGAATGTCTGGAGACTATCAAAACTTCAGGGACGGAACCGCACCGTCACGTAAAAGCGTTCACATATCTTCTGATGGCCAATTACCAAATGATGATGTCGCAGGAAGGCGTCAAACCACGGACCCTTCAACACGGCGATACTCTCGAGCTCAGTTACTCCGATACAATGGATAAAATGGAAATGCTGTACGATGACGATGGAGTTTTTCAAGCACTAATTACAGCAGCGCAAGGGATACTCGCCAGAATTATGAAATGTCAGGAAGACTATATTGAGCTCGTACAAGAGGTAAACATTTTATGGTTTTAGCTAAACCTATAGCATTTGTGATCTAATTAATAAGAATTTGTCACTTTATTAAGGATAACTCAGGATTATTATATTATATTTTAGGCCACCAGATTGGATCCAAAATGTGCCGAGTGGTATCGAATACTTCACATGGGACTTCGACAACGTCGTCGTAATTTAAAACCCGGAACGGTACCATCTGCGGAGGAGAAAATTGCGCTTACAAAAGCTTATGAAATCGATCCCAATATTTGCTTTACGCAAACTTTGTATGCCAGCATGCTGGAAGAAGAGATGAGTTTCAGTAGAGATAATCGCTCGTCCCTTAAGAACGCGACGTTGAAAGCAAGGCGAGAACAAACTGCAAACCAAGTGGTTGAATTATGGACGTAAGATATACAAACTCAACGCTTGCCGTTAATTATTTCACAAATAGGGGTATTAATTAAAAGTTCCATAAAATCGTCAGTGATTCCAATGTTTCGTTTGATACGCTACTTTTTTCTAGCAAATCATTGGAACAAAATCCAAATGACAAGTGGACTCGCGTAAGACTTGCTGAAATGTATGCCTACGGAAAGTACCCACATCTTGATCGTCAAGAGGGAGTGCTCATGTTTCAGAAGATTGAAAAGCAGTGGCCGGAGTTCACTAATGTGTTACACAAATTTGGAAAGTACTTTTATATGGTAAGTAATAAAATAAACAAAGGATTTTGATACAACCGCAAATTCTACAGAAACAGAGTATGTATAGGTCAGAAGTGTATATGGTCGTTTCATTTACTAATATTTTAGAGAGGAAACATACAGAAAGCCTTTGAGTATTACAAGAAAGCACTTGACCTCGATATGGGGAACCATCCCTGCCTTATGGACTACCTCAGAACGGCAGCACGGATGGGCGTAACTCGCCAGGATATGTTGACCCTCGTGGAGACATGTCTATCTCAGGCAATTTTCTACAAGATTCCGTGGCTGAAAATTATGACCATCAGAGGAATACTCCTCTGGTTGATTGACAAGGATGGAGCAAAGAAGACGGAGGCTTGTGACGTTTGGATTGAAGCAGCGATGACATATTCCTCTCAAACTGATCGATTTACTATAATTGTGAGTTGGGCTCGTCGTTCTTTTTCATCATGTTTCTAAGTTGATTTTATTTTCAAACATGTCAGAATAAAGAAAGTTACATAGTTGATTAGTTGCTAATATTAAGTTGATGTTACAAAATTAAGACAAACATCTTGTTCATGCAGGATTTGATTAGAAGGAAGGAATGGGACGTAATTGGACAGTACAATATTAGTAGCCACGATGTCGTTCGCATTCTTCTTGAGTCCTTGCGAAAATTGCAGCTTACCACGACTCCCGCTGACAGTCATGTGAGTTATGAACATGAAAAGAGATGGCGGATTCTTAACGAGTTCATCAGTGACATTGAAAGTCAGAGGGATGTTCGAAGGGCAGGAGAAGGAATCCCATTTGGTAACAGAAGTGCCAATCATAACTCCAACGCACCTCAGCTTAGACGATTATCAGAAGGTCAGAGTGATTCCAAATCTGACTTTCGTGCAGTCGGACGTGTTAGCTTACAATCCACATCTTCCAGTGGAGATGAAACTGGAAGATATACGCCTCACCCCTCCGACGAACGGTGTCAGCAACTTGGACGTACGGGTTGCTTTCCAACTTTACAAGCATCTACTTCTGTGCAGAGTCAGAGTTCTTCTAGTGCTGCTGATTTAGATCAGAAATGGAGAAGCTAAAGGATCCCAGCGTAATGCTTCAATGAACTGCTAATTGTTAAACTTTGTGTTTCCATAATTAATTTTAACTTGTCAACTCTGTTTCTAATCTCTGCTAGTCTATAGTCAACTACATTACGTAATAATGCATACTTAATTATGGAGAGTTCTAGTTAGTTACTTATACTTATTGCATGCATATTGAACTGCAACCCTGTGTTATTGATGAACACTTTGTAAACGATTATATAGATGTGGCTAATAAATAATTACAACTTGTTAGCGTTCAACAACAAGCAACAACCTTGCTTTTCTTGTCAGTTAACCATTATCGTCGCACGCGAGTCTTTCCGTACATGTGCATGCTCAAGTTTAAGTATACTGTCAACGTGTTTCCAGGATTGGACTTGAATACCTAATTCTGTCGTTTTGTTATGCTAATCAAAATTTACATAACAAAAATGTTCTAGAACATTCTTTCGTTATGCAAACGTTGACTTAGAATATTCTTTGTTATGCAAATTTTTATTAGCATAACAATAGATGAAAATTTATTATTAATTTTCAACCTTGGTCGTATTGGCACAGTAAATAGCAAAGTGTAACATCACGCCATCGTCATACAATACAAGATTGCATACAGTAAAGAGCGGATGGAGACGTAAAAACGAAAATACATTTGAAGTGATGAAGTACATGTGCATAATATTATTATGCGCTCTGCGGAGTTTTTCTTTGGCTTGTTTTATAAGGCCGACACCAGCGGTACTGCAATGCTGGGTCAACCCGTGGACGGTCAGGAGCAAGCCCCAAGTCCCATCCTGTTCCCAAAAAATTAGATAATCTACTAGGACCTCCAATGGAAGTCGTATTAGAGATTAAGCTAATAAGAACAGATTTTATTCTAAGAATGTTTAAACACAAATAACATATATCAGCTTGACATTAGTAATTTATGAATGAAGTGCTTATATAATATTATGTGGCTTATTTTATCGCAGAGTATAGGATGTGAATTAGGTATGAGCAGAGTTTGTAATCATATTGCAAATAGTAATAATGTAAATATTGTGGATTTGTATATATGTGTAGGTATATCATCATGGGTTCCATGATCTTAGCTCATCGAGCCGAGAAGCGATAGCAAGACACTCCGTCTACGTCTCTACCCAGTACTGCCGCTACTACAAACCCAAACGGCTTCTGCCTTTACACGCATTTAATTGTAAAATTAAAAAACATTACATAATAATGGTAACTAGTTCTGACGTCCCGTATTGGCTTTCATCTAATTTTGCATTAACATGTTTCTTGAATGGGCTCCATATCAATTAATTATTAGATAGTTTAAATTAGTTCGTGGATGAGGTCTTCTTCAGAGTCCAGTTGCACTAGCAGCATATCCAGCAGCTTTTGCCGCGCAGAGACGGGGTCACTTGAGAAAAGTAGTTATGCTGTGAGATTCGGTCCGCTTGTTGGATGCTTTGATCTTTGATTTCAAGCCTTCTTCACAAAAATTAGCTTAGCTTTTAATTTTAATTAAGTATTTGCATTTTCATATCTTACATTGCATTCGCATCCACAAAAAGTAGAAAAATGGTCCCATTTCGCACTTTTAAAATAACTTGGCCAATTCTATTTGTGTAGGTTTAGAAGACCTGATTGACTACCTGTAAGTCTTACGCCTACAGTACAGAGACGCTACTATGCAAATAATATGCGTTGTATTAAAATTGTACCTTTTGAGAGTAAAATAGCAAAAACCGGTTTTGTTACTCTTTTTACAGTTATGCCTAACCGAGAAACTAGTGCTGTATTCATTTCACGACAAACTTTTACCTGCTTTCTGTCTGTGACAAATCTTATAGAGTCAAGACACAACATCAAAGCAATCTTGTAAATGTCTTTGCATGGCTAGTTTAATAGGTACGTCTTAATTATTATGATATCCCGTGAAAAGGTCCATAATTAGAATTAATTTAGAGAATAAATTGGTAAATGCAGTTTTGCAAAATAGTTCCATTGTTGTTCACCTTCGATATCGACGTCGATATGCATGCACAATGAGTACACTAGCCAAAGTTAATTCGTCTGCTATTTTATTTATCCTGATGTGTTGCGAGCTCACTCTACTGCACTGGTAAGCATTCTCCTCTGTCATTTGGTTTCCAATTTCCAAATGAATTGTGTTTTCATTTAGAATAATTATAATTAAATCCTTTGGGTAGTGTCATGGAGGAGAATCCAGTGGGCGGACCACTTCACTTCAAACGGACTTCTTGAAGGACCCATTCCATTCGTGTAGCTGGCTCGCGATAGTTTTTACAGTCTTCAAATTCCTGTTCCTTTCGCATTCTGCTCAAAGTCATGATTACTCAACTACCGTAAATCCGCCAATACGCGCCCGGGCGTTTATTCCAAATCGGACCATTTTTACCCCCGGCGTATACAGGAGACCGGCGTCTATTAGAGACCGGCGTTTAGGCGTTTATACAACATGACAACTATCTCCGAAGTACAATGCATACAATTTATTATTGCAAAGGGGTAATGTGATCCCAATAACTAATAGATATTGACTGGACCGGCGTTTAATAGAGGCCCGGCGTTTATTTCAAATTTACCTCCATTTTCACCCGGCGATTAAAAGAGGCCGGCGTCTAATGGAGCCAGGCGTTTATTGGCGGATTTACGGTAATTGGAAATCACCAGATCCCAGACGCTTTACATTTCATTCCGAAATTAACTCGGGATAACACGATATTGGCTTGAGTGATTCACGCCACCCACCTTACTATGTAGTACTGAATGAGTCCGAGCTATTACGTCATTGGAATGTAAAGTAAATTGCTAAACTGACGATTATACACTCGTACAATAGGGAACTGCGCAACCCAGTTTAATATTCTTCATTATTGCACAACAACTGCTTATTGCTTCTTCCACCTTCAATTCTCAAGAATCATAATATAGTGTATATACATATATACATACATATTGCTAAATTTTACTTCATATTTAGGGGAATAGGTAGAGGAGCCGCTACACTAAACTCTATATATGTGTATTCCCTCAATTCAATACCCTTCCAATCTAACATAAAAACTAAATTAACACTCCGAAAGCGAGTTTTGAAATTAGGTAATCCGACGACGTCAACTTAACGTGGATTACTTAACTAAAAAATTGGGTTTCTTCAATTGTCCTAATAATTGGACTTTGGAGATGGAGATATTGGCTAAGTTTTTAACTAGCACGGCTAAATTTCGAAACTGGGGTTTATAGAAACACTGGTCCAACGGCAGACCAGGTCTTTCCGTTCTGTTCGTTTTATAGTTTACGCAATGAGATCACGAGTCAGCAATGTCAGCATCGGTTACTGGTTTGCTGTTCTAGCGGCCTTGTTATTTTGGGAGTTCACCGGACAATACTATTGGTGAGCAAATATATTATAAAACTTTCGGGTTCAGTAAATGAGCGTGCACATTAGCAACTAGTAGGAAATGTTTGCTTTTTAAAATGACATTTGGTTCGGGTAGCATGGAAGAGAAGCCTGTAGTTGACACTCCAAATGGGCTGATTGAAGGGACAGCGGATGGAATTAGTCGGAGTGGGCTCAGGTTTTATCAGTTCCGTGGAATACAATACGCCATAGTTGAACAGAGATTTAAGGTATCCATCCATTAGAATACAATGCGTGCGTATTATTGTAGGGAAAGTATAGAGACATGTGGACAAGTCTGTTGTTGTTTCAGCCCGCAGTTCCGGTTCCACCTTGGAATGGAACCATAGAGGTCACCCAATTTGGCCCTTCTTGTAATGAAGTGGATGAGCATGGACAGGAGAACTGTCTCTATTTGAATATTTACACGCCCTCGATTTCCAAATGTGACGAGGTGCCGGTAGTCGTTTTCATCCACGGGGGTGCATTCCAGGCGGGGAGTGGAAATGTCGTTGGACCCAACTACTTTCTGGACGAAGACGTCATCCTCGTGACGATAAATTATCGACTAGGAATTCTAGGATTTCTAGCAACGGGAGATGAACACTGCCCCGGGAACAATGGACTGAAGGATCAGGTCATGGCCCTGAAGTGGATCCAACAGAACATTCGCGCCTTTGGAGGGGATCCACAGAAAGTGACAATCATGGGACAGTCTGCTGGGAGTTGTTCAGTGACTTACCACCTCGTATCGCCAATGAGCAGAGGATTATTTAGATCCGTCATTGCCCAAAGTGGAAACTTTTTGAATCCCTGGCAGCTCACACGAAATCCGCTTCAATATGCTCAGAAGGTGGCCAAAATACTGGGCTGTGGAAATGGCTCAAGTACTGAAAAAATTGTGGAATGTCTGAAAGCCGTTCCGGTAGCAAAACTAGCAAGTGAGGAGGTACTAACCGAGGCAACAATTAAGTTTTTCAATGATCCCGTGGCAGCTTTCAGTCCCACAGTTGAGCCGTTTGTGGACAATACCTCCACATTTCTCTCAGAACATCCGTACAAATTACTCGCCTCCGGGAAGACCGCAAAGGTGCCTGTGCTCGTGGGGTGGGTGAAAGAAGATGGGCTAACTGTTTGGGGGGCTCCTCTCCTTTACGGAAGCGATCCGTCCGCTACTGCATCACGAACCATGTTGGAGCAGAATTGGAGCTCTGTAGCCCCGACTACTTTCTATTTGGAGGAAGCTCTTCCTCCTGAACGGTGGACTGAGGTGGCTTCCAAAATACGCGACTACTACTTCCCATCGGGATTCTCCCTAAAAGATGTCGACTCCATGTTTGAACCCCTGAGTCACCTCTACTCTGATCGACTGATTATCTCTTCGGGAATCAAATTCATGAACATGTACTCCAAGGAGGGACCCACCTTCCCCTACCTCTACACCTTCAATAAATATCCATTATTCGGCTTTTCCTCCGAGTTTGGCAATACCACCTTGAAAGGGAAATTGCTGGGTGAGCATACCAATAATTATATTTCTACCGTTAGTACTTGCGTTTACTATCTTTTATTATATTATTATTTTTTTATTTGCAGATGCCTCCCATGCAGCCGAACTGGACGTGTTGTTCAGCCCGCTATTTGACGAAGTTCGGAATGAGCCGGACCACCAGAAAGTGTCGATGGCTGTGGTGAAGTTGTGGGCATCATTCATAAAGAATGGGTAAGTGACATTTACAATTAAAATAGTTTAAAAGTAGATGTAAGTAGATGTTTTAAAGTCATAAATGAATATTCAGAGCTCCAACGGACACGTATGGATCCGAGCTGAGCTTTCCCCCCATTGACCCGACACTAGGCATACAAAAATTTTATGAGCTCAATGAGGACACAAAGTTGACTGAAAATATTTTTGCAAAGAGAATGGCGTTCTGGGAAAGTCTGGAATTGAAGGATTTTGTAATTAGCGGAAGTGGCAAAGAGTAATAAAAGGAGTATTAAAAAATATGGATTTTATGGAATGGAGTACGCACACTGGGAGGAACTAGGAACTTATTATTGCAGCCCACTCGCAGGCACGATGAAATGATGATATAAGACATAAATATTTGCTAAATACTTGTCATAATTGTTCCAACTTAGTTTCACTATAGATGCATATAGCCGTTTTTGTTGGATGGAGCTGGAGCGAAATAAATAACTCACAACATTATGTCACATTAAGCTTTCAGATATGTGAAAGAACGACACGGGTACATACATACATACAACCAATAACACATGTGGCTTAATTAACTTAATTAACCATAAACCTTAATTGTCGTAATTGAGGTGACGTCTCGGTGTTTTCCTTTCAACATATAAATAAATAACACGTTGTTTTGTTTTTAAAAGCGTGGCATGGCTAATATAATTGTAGGTTGCGATTTGGCAAGGAGAATGTTAAGTTTTCCGAAATTCTTTTTTTGTCATTCCAACCAGAAGCAACACGACAGACAGGCTAAATTGAATCAAGGGACTTGATTGCTGGTCTTCCACTACCAATTTTGATATTAAACTCATGGAAAATTGTGTCATGAGTCGTTTTCATTTTTTCTGCGATTCATCATTATTATCATTTTTCCATCAGCAGTGATATTTTTAGTCAAAATCAGCCCGGCCGGGCTCTATTAAAGTTTGGCGGATTGTCAATTACGGTGGAGGCGGAACGCTTATATAATTCGCAGTTTGGAATTGCCGACGGAGTTTAATTTTAAAAGACTGGCATTGCTAATACATATGAGTATTGTGTTTGGATATGGTTCTTAGGACATTTCGCTTTTTTACGTGTAAAAATGCCGAGTTCATCCTCATTTTACTTTGGAACTTAGACAGCTCAAGCACACTCAAAATATGTTGTCCAGGAAGGCTGTCCGAATTTCGGTGTTTGTGGTTAATTTAGCTTACGCCGGGGGCTGCATTCCCTACCATTTTGTGCAAGATACGAGTAGTGGAGTATGGAATGTGAGCCTATCGACCAGCAAATCACGCCGATTTCGAATCCTCCTGGGCTTCGCCCTCTATTCCACCCATGTCCTCTTTGTAATCGCTAACTCGGCTCACGTCCTTCGGAATGTTGAAGCCACGGCAGAGCTGCGTCTCCAGCTCGCCATTAGACTGGGCTGCTCATTGAGCACATTTGGAACCCTCAATTTACTTCAGCTCAACACCTTGCTCCATTGGGAGGAAGTCCCTAGTTGGCTTATCAGGTTCTTGGAGTACTACCAAATTACTGGGGGCACAAGAGGGGGGAGGAGGACACGGGTTGGTGGCCCAAAAGTGGAAAAGGTTTTCCTTGGCTTGTTGACCATTATGGTTTTGAACATGAGCAATTGGGTAATTATGATCCTGAAAAAACCGGAGCTGCCCGTGCTTCTCAGCTCATTATGCCGATTTGGACATTGCTCAAAGGGGCTCCGACTCCTCTTTGCTGCATTTAACATTTGGCAGTTGGCCTTCGGTTGGGTAAATTGAAAACAATTAGACTTGACCAGTACAAAAAATTACAATTTCGTGCTTCAATGACATTCTGTAATCTTTTTTACCTTTATAGTTTACGTGGACAAGCTTCTTGGTTCACTTCCACTTTTCCTATTTGAGCTGCTACGTTCATCTCATGAAGAGCCTCCAGGAGGACAACATTTCCAGGGACAATCTGATGAAGCTTCGCTCTGCCCAGGTGCTCCATCAGCACTGGCTTTCCAACTTCCGCTTTCTTGGTAATCCCGCCGCCGTGTCAGGGACCATGACGGCAGCCACTTTGGCCACCTACGGAATTGTGAGGGTGGGGGGAGCAGGCAGAATTCGATTTTTTAGTGTAACGCTTCTCTGCCTTTTGTACTTGGTCGTGTGGCTCAGTCTGGGAGGAACCTTGCATCAAGCGTCTGCCCAAGTTGTTCATGCATGGAAGATCAAAGCTAATCTGTGGGAGAGAAATGTCAAGTATTTTAAGAGGGTGTTGAGAGCCTTACCGGCGGTTCGAGTGTGCATTGGCAACTGTTTCTTTGTCGAGAGGGACACGGTGTTCAAGTTTTTCAAGGAGCTTGTGAACAACACGGTTAGCCTCCTCCTCTTGTGAATTGCGTAACCAAAGGCTTTTTACCATCTGCTCTCACTCACTACTTTTGGAGAAAACCTTGGATATTTTATTGCTAATTCCTGATTAGGTTCTTTCCTGGATTAGATTTACATTAGTGATGAAATATTCAAAGTACTTAAGATCACAGTGTGGTCGCTACAGAATTTACTTTTGTCAACTTTTTCTGATTGAGACATAGTGGAAAGTGGACCTAATAGTTCTGTCATGAGGGATCCCATGTGAATGTGAATTTCTGTTTTTCAAAACTTACCTGATCATCGTACATCTCCTCGCATTGCTTGTCATACGTTACATATGTATTAATTTGCAAGAAGCGAATGCATTTCTTTTGGATTTAAAGAAAAATCAATCTCGTGCCGGGTCAGACATAACAATATGCAAGCTGCAAGGCATGGATTGGGTTAGTGACAGTACATTGATGCGCGAATAAAAATACCATTTTATTAGCTGCCTACAACAATGGATAATATTATGTTGTCGTTGTCAGTTATCATTGGCAGCTATGTTATGCCAATATCGAAGTAGTATTCCATTGGAAGGGTACAAGTACAACAATAATATCATTACAAACGATATTATTCTACACCTTCGACAATTATTAGCTGTTAGTCAGTGATATGACAGCCCCACTAATCGTAAGCTCAACTTAATTCCCTCTTAGTCTTAACATCACTACTAAAAATAAAATATCAAATGGGGTAAATGGTAAAAGGTTGTAGTTATCAGCCTGTCATTTATAATTTACGATCAGTATACCCTCCTCCCACAAAGTGATAATAAATAATAATTAGAACAAGCCCACAAAAGGGAACAATTTATTGGATCGATCGGGGTTTACTAATTAACACAGCATAAGTATGCTGCATACGTATTACGTATATGTATATGCAGATTTAACTTTTTGGATTTAATACATTCTGATTCCTTACTCGACCAATAATCATTTTGAGTATTAGGGAATCATGATCATTCATTTATCGCAAAATCAATACAACAAATGTTCCATGACTTGTGTTGTGACCTTGTTCACATCACCGTCCAGTGTCCAGTCAGTCAGTAATACAATCTTATTATTGATAACTGCAATTTACTGACAGACACATCCGACACGTTTCAAGCGTTGAAATATAGGCTTGCAGTTTGCATGTCACTAACACTAATCTGTCATACTCAAAATGCGATACTGATACTGGATGCAGTGCCAAAAAATATCACTGATATATTTGGCAAAATACAAGTAAACAAAAGTGTGTGTGTGCGCAAAAAGTAAGATTATTTTGGTCTCAAATTCTGAATGTTATTGCCTTTTTCGTTTTCACACACTAACAGTTGACAGTATCCAGTTGCCCAGCTTGTGGCAGTAGTACAGAGAATAAAGACACTGTTGTCATTGCATTTGCATCAGTGGACTGTGTTTGTGACAACCAGTTATAGACAATCTCAACTGAACAATTTCATCCGTTTAGAACAATGTTAATTAAGTATTCATTACCACTTTTGGTGGGGGTGGCACTAGCACTCCCACTTTTTGAAACTCAAGGGGCTCTTCTTATCCCTCTGGGGGTAGCAGGAGAAGTCAAAGTTCATGGTAGGTTGACTGACGAAGCTCGCTGCTTTCCATTGATACTCTTACTCTGTGTCTAACTCCAATATGATTACTCTAGCATTCTCTCAACTCTTCTTCTTCCCATAGGTCTCTCCTATATTGGCTCATTCAGAAATCCAATTCAAGTGGCAAACGAGACCAATACGACAACCATTTACTATGCGAGCACAGGCGACGTGAGCAACTTGTCTAAATGAACTTTTGGCCGCATTTTAAAGGAATTTGGCATTATTTCTTAAATATATATAATATTATTGCACGCCAGGCATCCTGGGAAGACGCCATGGAGGACTGCAAAACGTATTTAGGGGAGAATGCCACCTTGCTCAACCTTGAAACAGAGGAAGAAATGGTGGTGTTCCAGGAATGGTTGGTAGATCACCCTACAAACGCATCTAATTACTGGACTGGTGGGCAATGGAGCATGGCACACAGGCTCTTTGAGTGGTCCAACGGGGTTCCATTTGGCTCTTGGATTCCATGGGATGTCGGGCATCCCCAGACATCTTTCCCAATCACTAAAGTTGAATTTAGGAGGGTTAACTCTACGTTGGCTACTGAGTTTGACTCCGCTGCTTCAAGATACATTTGCGAAGTCGATGTAGAAATCCCGGTCAATTCCAGCTTTGTAATAGTGCCGTAGCCGTACAAATAAAAGCATAATTTTTAAAGCAATGTTCATGCTTGTCCTAAACATCATGTTGGCAAATGCGAGAGTGCCAAATTTTTGTCTGCAAAGTCCACATTTCATATTTTAGTTTCAATACAACCTGTTCAAAGCTGATTGGAGTACATATTATAAATGTTATGCAGTTTTAAGCTTACCAGCTTCTGCTTCCGCTTACAGACCTACAGAACGGAATAGTCCAACCAAACTAAATTGCATTTACTTACTATAAGATTAGGATATTGTGGATTATTGAGGTATTTTCCAATCCAACAATCTCTGCCCTGCCAATCTACCATCAACCAAGCATATGCATGCATCTTATTTTAGTGCCATGCTACATCGTATTTGCAAACTGCATCGAATAAAACCGACTTAAACAAGATATCACGCTTGAGTGTCAATCTTTTTTTGCAATATTCATTGACACTAATCAGAGCCACAGCTTGCAGCTCTTGTCACCGCTGTCACTTTGTCTTCCTCTCAAGTGGCCATGAACATATTATTTTATTTTATTCAAATTAGGCAGTATAAAGTCTCCATTGTCATACCGCATTTAAAATCTACTTGCATTTCCTCTGAATATTAAATACTGCGCAACCTGCTGCAGTTTCTAATGCACCAATCTGGAAGTAATTATTGTATTTGCACAAGAAATTTAAAGGCCACAAATTAAATCCACTTCAGTTTATAGCATTTAAATTATTTGCCAATCAATTATCCCCTTTTACCTTCGCAAATAAACGACCAATATAAACTTAATTCCTTTCAAGGTCATGCATAGTAATAATAATTCGTATTGAATGTAATTGCAGGCTAAATGATATTCCGATTTTGATTGATTTCTCATTACCAAAAAGATTAAATTCCCTTTCAGACTAACGACTACAACTTCTGTTTTGCATACATAATGACAACAATTATCCGCTACTACGGAGTAGTGATAGTAATAATAGTCCCGTTCAGTTCACTCAAGTCTGATTCATCACAATTCCATACCGCTCGGCTCATTCCTCCTCCTCCCGTCACGTCCAGCTTCACTCCAAAAACGAACACGAGTAATGAGCTACAAACTACAACTCATTCTTCTTCTTATGCCTAGGCTTTCTGTCTGCCAAGGAGTTCGCACTGTCTTTGTTTTTTTGCAACAACATGTTGACCATTGTCCGTGAGTTCAAGTGATTATTTCATATATGAGTCACACTCACACGATAATACGTGAACATCTCATTCACCAGTTTAGCTGTGCACTCACTCTCATTGAAAAAATCTTATACCATGCTGATATGTAATATACTTATCCCTAATGCCTGTGTACAGCAATGTGACCAGTGTAGTGGAGATTGCAGAAACAATGAATAATGCTGATACAAAACAATACGCAGATTAGATATTTTCCTAAGGTCATATCCTCAACGAACGAAGGCAATAAAAAACAGCAGCCAGATTATCGCTATATCTCCACTTGAGATCCTCCACTATGTTCAGACAGCCGACAGGTGAAGAAGAAGACGAAGACCAAGTACTTGCTTCTTGGAATCATACGCATTATGAACATGATCATCATGAGTCAACAGCCCAAAGTGACCGTAAGAGTCGAGTCGGCAAAACAAAAAAACAGAAAACTAAGGATTTCAGTAAAAAAAACAATTACGGGCCAATGGATAAACCAGAGGTATAGCCTACGTCATAACAAAAATCACACAAATTATTTGCTTTATAGGCAACTTGTGCAAAAAAGAGGGGTGGAGGGAAATGGTTGACCTATGAACTTCACTCGGGTTCAGTCCACCGGTATTCAAATTGGCCCCATATATAACCTGCCTATAACGATCCGACAATGTATTCATGCATTATGAACATGATCATCATGAGTCAACAGCCCAAAGTGACCGTAAGAGTCGAGTCGGCAAAACAAAAAAACAGAAAACTAAGGATTTCAGTAAAAAAAACAATTACAGGCCAATGGATAAACCACCGGCATAACCTACGTCATAACAAAAATCACACAAATTACTTGCTTTATAGGCAACTTGTGCAAAAAAGAGGGGTGGAGGGAATGGTTGACCTATGAACTTCACTCGGGTTCAGTCCACCGGTATTCAAATTGGCCCCATATATAACCTGCCTATAACGATCCGACAATGTATTCATGTACAGTTAATTTGGAGTACGGCATTATTTCTCGCTCATTTCAAAAGTGGCAATAGTGTATAATCGTAAATTGGTAGCCGTTAAATTCACTCCTGCTCGTAAAAAATTACTATACTCGTTTTGTAGAGAGGTGTTGGGTAATCCCTGATAATTTTGCATATTATCTCTAATCACGTATACAACTAGCGCTCAATTATAGTGTTATAAAAAATTTGCATAGAGTGGCTAATATGCATAAAAACAGCTAGGGATTTTGGCATTGGCAATGACGAATCTAGACCACTACACTATACCACACCAATTGGCACATGCACAATTAGCGAGGCTTGTTTCTCAGATGCAGATTGCATGCTCTAAAATACATATTTTTTGCAGCCGTATAATATGCTTATGCACCAACATTCAATTCATCTTTTCCACGCAAAAATTATAATATATATATTAGAGTAATCATTTCAGCTTAAATCCTATGTCCATTATAAATACGTTCTGCCCAACTGAGTTAATTGGTGGTGGTGGTGCTCCTTGTACTCCACTTGGTGCAATACAGGCGGATAGTCGTAAAAAATTAGTGCGAGCAGTTGCGAAGACGGCGTAGTGTTTCCCAATTTTTCACGCAGTAATTTTTTATCTATCTATCTACGTGCTCATATATTGTTTTTGCGTCTTGATTATCATTCTTTAATAAAAATGAAATCTCAAGTCGCAGTCGCTCCCCAACACCTGTGTAGACTCCAGGTTGTATCCGAAGCCAAGGGAAAATTTTAACCACAATCGTACAAAAATAATGTGTTAATGACGTAACTTCCGAAGGATACTCCACAAGTTGGATATTCCATTTATTCCACACCGTGGGAAACCAACTGATTTCACACTCACCACTGCGGACACCACCACGCGTTGGCTTTGGAAAAGGACGAAAAAGACTCGGACGTAATGGATTATAATATCTAGAGCCATTAAATTCAAAGCACCTGGTGAATAAATAATAATGATGAATCATATCATTTACAATTAGTCACCGCGAGAAAATATTAGGTTTGACGCAGGTCTGCTCAGTACAAAGTACCTTGTAGTTGTAATTATATAACACACTACTACTCTGCATGATCATTCCCAATTGAGATTACTTCTTGGTATTGGATCTTCTTGATCAAACTGCACAGATACCTTTTTGTTTTATTGGAATACAATAATATACATCCATCCAACCCAACCTTGAACTTGATTCTTCCAAGAAACTCTGTATTTTGACTAAACAAGAACAAGCTAGCTCGTGTTAACACGTAGAGAATCCCTATTAAAACACGTGTAAACTAGTTTCTCTGCTTTAGCCAGAGGTACGCGCAGCCTGCCTGCCAGCTCATTAGTTAAAATCAGCACAACATAATATGTCAGTCAGGTGATCTAATGCAACTGTTAAACGTCTTGATCCATTACATGATGACTTGCAATAAAATCTGGGATTAAAGTTGCTAAAACGGAATCCGTGTAGTAAGCCATGAAATCTGTTCCAAATTCCAACTCACCTCCATTATTGCTCGACAGCATTGAATTGAAAACGGGGAGAAAAAATGCGTGCAAAAAATCATTCCCATTTCATTGGATTTTTGGAGTAGTATATAATCTTAGGTAAAACTGGTGATTCATTTTTTATAATACCGATTAACAAAAAAAGACTTGTAATTATGGCACTGTTGTTTAGCTCCACAGTTGAGTGCAGTTAAGTACAAAAATAGGAGTCGAGGTAAGAACAAGCATCATCAGCAGCAGCAGCTCTTAAACGATATGATAATTACCAAAGCATACAATACCAGATTACATGCATATTCATCCCAACTTGAGATGAGATTCTCAAGACATTTTTTCTTGGAAGGATTTACCCAACAAACAAAAGGGAAACAAACAATGGCTTCTTTTTTTCCTTGCTCAATGTCTAAGTGCTCAATGTGAGATAACATGAATGAGAATGGAAAATGGAAATGATGAGAAGGTTTTTCTTTATCCTCATGGGAAGTTTTTGAAGTCAAGTTTATGGAAATCCCTAAAGAATGACAGTGTATTGCACAGCGCAATCCGGGCTCTGGAATTCTGGATACACTTTTATTCATTCACAAAGCCATTCATTCCACTTCCAATATACAACTCCAAATTCCACTATTACATAAAATACCGGTAGGCATCAAGGCTCCCTCCCCCCCTTTGTGTGCGAGCGAACTGTCAAATGAGCTGTGTGGATTTTTGACGTGATGTAATGCAACCACTATTGAGCGAGCAGTTTTTAAAAATAAATTATCATTCTTTTCGTAGTCCATTACCAATGCTAATTCACTCTAACGTGCACAACTTGTGTGCAGCAGCAGCAGAGAGAATTGATTTGAGAAAGAAAAATGTGGTGGCATGGGATGATGATGAGTTGCGTTGAATGAAAGGGAATAAAAAATGAGAGCAAAAACGTGCCGGTGTGTGTGCAGGTTTGCTCACTTTTTTAACATGCATACGCACTCCGTTTGCGCGGCGACGATGGTGATGATGATGATGATGATGTGATGTTTTTAAAGCTGTATTTTAATTGTAAGATTGTGTCACTTTCAAAAAATGGGAGAGAAAGGACTCCCATAAAAAGGCTTGCTTTTGTTTCACAACGCGCGGAGAGCATAATGGAAGAAGCTTGTAAAATTGTCGTGTGAATTTTACATGACAAATTAGACGACGAGTTGCTTAAAAAATATAGAGCAAAATTCTTTTATTCTGTTTGGGTGCACTTTGCAGTTGTACTTCTGGAGTATTGGGATTGTCAAATCAGGTTCATCAAGGAAATGTAAAAGAACCAAAGGCAAATAAGTGACGTAATCTATTTCATAGAATGGGCAGGTAGTCAAGCAATATACCTAATATACTTACTTATGCCCTTTTGGAGAAGATATAGAGCCGGCCGACAAAGTTGAAAGATAAAAAGGAGGAGAAGGATTGCCGGTCTCAAAAGCTGTTTTGCCCCTAAAAATGAAACTGTCCAAGGTTATTTCTCACGACCATTAGCAATTACTATCAGAGTGGAAGAATCGTCGTCCTTAATCCATAATTCATATCAAAATTCATGCTCCTTCTCTCTCTCTCTCTACTTTCGTGGAAAGTGATGCACATTAAGTTTGAGAATGTAAAATAATATAATAAAAGTCAATTACGTTTAATCAACTCTGTCCCATCATTCATATGTGGTGCGGTTGGCTGGTTACTACTTACGCAAAAATGAAAGCATATATAGCATATTATTGCCTCAACAGTGCGGCCAGGTATGCGTAATCCGTCATTAGACATCATCATCATCATCATCATCATGAATATTGAAAACTGATGCGCATTTTTTGACTGAGTGAGTGAGTGGACGCTTGTTTTGCAAATAATTTGCAATGTGCATAATTCATTAGGGATGGATGGATGGATGGCCGTCACCCGTTAAATGAGCGACAGGGAAGGAAAAGGGTCTGTCCTCTTCTCACACTTTGTCTCTTAATACTTTTAATATTCCCAAATTGTTTGCCCATGTCTACACTGGAAAATTGCTCAATAAAAAACAATAATCATAACAACCTGTTAAAACTGACATATTCCAATAATTTGCTCTCTGACGTCAGTCACGTCATCCAGTTTACATTAAAACACTAACCTGATTTGTGACCCTGCTGCCTTCCCATCACATATCCCAACCCAGTTGAGGTGGTGGTGTAAGTGGTAATCCCCAGGGAAAAATCGTCAATCGTCACAGGGTGCAGCATATAATTTATCATCCTGGATAAGCAGGTTGTTTCACATCCAAAATCCTGTTTTACAGTAATCTCATCTCAAATGAGTACCTGCAGCCATCAGTATTGAAAAGGGGGAAGATGCAGAATAATTTATCTTGAAGATTATTGGGAAACCTTCCAAATCCCGTCGTCGCTTCCACTCAAAACTTTACACTAATTAAAAAAATGATGATGATGATGATGATGGCGAAGGGCAAAGTGCAGCTCCCACCTTTTCCAAGTACTTTACAGACGTACTTTGCGGTAATTATGATTAAAATGGCCCTTGCAAATAAGTTTAAACCGTGTGAGCGAGCAGTAGCAACAGCAAGCAGATATTACCAGATATGTGCATGGTTAAACAATATAGGCAGCTCGTATATTGCTGCTCCTTCTGAGAATATTACTTACTTACTTACAATATGTATATACATATACATAAATATCTTTCTCATCGTGATCATCTTGAGTGCTGTGCTGTCTGTGGATACGGTGACGATGAGAACTTTTTAAAGCGCACAAAGCAGCTTAGCAGCACAACAATTGACGTAAGATGAAAAAAGAAGAAAAAAGTACCTGTCCCACACAGTGCGGAGTACATGGTTTGGAGTGGAGGGTTATAGTTATAATATAGTGGCATAATATAGCGTCTTGAAGAACATGTGCTGGCACTCATGCCATAAAAAATTTAACTAGTTTGTATATATGTATGCCCAACAATAGGCGATCGCCGTTG
>JAANSN010002221.1:0-25668 GCA_036850665.1 Dicranocentrus wangi | reverse complement strand
TCACGACACGAACCAAAAATCCAAAAGCAAAAGGAGAAAAAAAAATGAAAGAGGAACAGCGTTTTGTGGTTACTTTGCCTGTATGTAATTTTTAGAGCATCTTTTCCCCTTTTTTGCTTTACCACCTACCATACCATCCAAAAACCGCTGTATACTTTGTGGAGAGAGAGATATATATACATATATATAAGCGTGTCATGCATTACTTTTGTTGGCTGACCTGTTGGTCCGTTTGATCATCATCGGTCAGTGTTTGATGGTTTTTTTCTTCTCTTCTTATTCATTCTTCTTTCATCCAAATTATTGCCTCTCATCATCATCACCATTGCCATCATTCTAAAAAATCTCTTATTCATGCAGCCACCTATTTATACACTCACTCGATGTCTCGGCACAGGTAGAAAAACAATAAACATTGTAATAAAAGCTTGAAACAGTTCAAGTTCAGTGTTTCATACGAGCCAAAAGTAGCTAAAGAGCTTACACAACACACATCTCCTCCTCATCTCAGTGGATGGGGATACACAAGTTACATTTGTTATTTCTTTCATGAGCGTAAATAAACAGAAAAAAAGTTGAAGGCAACAAAAATAATAATAATGCTATAAAATAAGAGGTTAAAGAAACCACTATAAAACATTGTTTTCACCCATGCATGCCCCATCCTTGGCGGAACTATACTGTATCTCTTTTTTTGTTAAATCTGTAATAATACTTTATGTTAATCCATTGGGACAAGTTTTATGCATATCACTCTCCCCATATATATTCATTATATCCGTGAATATCTCTGCGCACATTAGTTCGATTCGGTTGTCTTACGCTTATCCCCGCTCTCTAGCTCAAAGGAAGATATAAAAAAATATCAGCGGAGTCGTTCCATTATCGTTTTTTCTCCCTTTCGTCCTTTTACTGCGGCTAATATAATGGCCACGCACACGGATGAATTGCATATTGCAAGAGCTGAACTGGATTTTGGGTAATATGAATGGAATGTTCGTCCATGACTGTATAATCACTTCTCCTTTGAAGAGCAAATTAGCTGATCAACTAGAACCTGAAAATCGACCTTTTTTCTGCTGTGCAATACACCTCAAAACTTCATCATCACCTTTGATAATCTTTTTTATTTTTTGAAAAGTTCTGGGTAAAGCAGCAAGTGTAATATAAGTTTACGTTTAACGTGAACGTTTTTTTCATATGATCTGCATGAGGGAAGGGAAGATAAGAAAAATCAAATTAGCCTTCAATAGCATCCCATCCTCTCATCAACTTTACCGTGTAATCATCCAAACACTTTAACGGAAATCGACAGAACATCAGCAATTGCCATGTAAAATCAATGGAAACGATACCGCCGCCACCACCTCTTCTGCCCCTCTCTCTCTCTCTCTCCCTCTGTTATTCTTTCTAAGCGAGTGGTCAAAGTGAATCATTTACTGATGCTGAGATGAGGGATGATGGTCGGGAAGAGAAAATACTTTTCTTCAAACCATCAAAACTGACACTTAAGCTTGAATAGGTTTTGCGCTCACTTTGCCCAACTATCCATCAAAAAAGCGAATGAATTGAATGGCTCGCTCGTAAAGAAGCAAAGGGTAAATAACCATAACCAAAAAGTTCTCATGTTTGCGCACCAGGTAAATTGCTTACAGAACATAATTGAGAAATGGAATATGGGCTTTTGATGTAAATAAAGGGGGTAAAAAAGGGAACGTTCTTGTTTCGATATGGCGTGTACATGTTAACTGATGAGACAGAGTGCATTTGTGAACATGAGAGGACGCACTTCTTAGAAGACGACGACACCACTTCACTCCGTAAATCCTTTTAGCCTGTGAAATTTCCTGTGTGAAGAGCCTTCAAGGAGCGTTACTAAAATGGAATGAAGTCGTGTTTAGCTCGTCAACATTTTCGGATTCTTTCTTACACTTGAGGAATGAAATTCATCGCAAATTTGAAGATTTTATGGGCACATCATCCATGTGGGACTACTGTGACATGGGTAATATGAGAAGCTTATAAATAAACCCAAGTTGCTTTTTAGCTTAGCCAACCCATCTAGCAAATCGACGAATGAGATAAATTGCTAATTGACAAGTTTAATATTGAGGCCCCATGGGATAAGTGATTACAGAGGAATTTTTCGATAAGACCCCTAGAGGTTCCTGGGAATTTCGATTTTACTTTTAATGCCATCTAAAACTTAGATGGGGACATTGAGTAACATGTTTACACGATTACTCATCTTAATTTGATTAGCAAGTGCAAGGAATTATCACGTGCATACTGTATAACATCTCAATTTCTATATTTTTTTAAAATTGTAAATACGTCCCTAAATCCAACTCAACATCAGCCAAGTATACTCAAATCCTGCAATATATCATGATTTACATTCTGCAGAGCTATTATTCATTAACCAGTGGTAATCCCTTTAACCATATCGCACAAATTTTTATATACTTTCTTCCCCGTTCCAACCCTTGTTCCGAGCAAGCACGCTGCTTTACGTGTGAACTCATGGTGAAATGCAATTAGATTCAAAACGTATAATCCCTCCCCATATGTACTTTGTATGTATATAAAAATCACTGTTTGCAAAATCGGATTATCCCCATTTTGAATTTGAATATATTCAAATTACACGCTAGATTCTCTATCCAACCAATCCTTTGCAGAACGAAAAAATCACTTGATTATTAAACAGACATGCAAATTACGTTGTACATCCTTTAAAACATCCGTACCACATGGTTGCCTCTATTTCCATTTTGATGTGTCTCTCTTGAGAAAAACGGGAAACCACAAAAGAGCGTCTTTGAAGATGCTTTTAAAAAATACAACTTTCTCACGGGACAGAGCGTTCCGCCTCCACGGAAGATTCAAGTTATGGAAAGCATTTCATAGAAATAAATGTATCAGATTATTGAGAGCACAGCAGTGGAAAATTAGTTCAACTTTTATGGATTTTATTTCTATGAGCATCCCATATATATACGCTATTTGTACCAATTTTGATGTAGGTGTGAATGGATTTGCTTTGTGAAGTCATTTTTTTTCCTTCTTCCATTTCACAGAGCGTACCCATTAATAAAAAATAACACAACTTGGAAAACAAAACTCTTTTCACGGAGTAGATTTCCCGAGCTACGATTTTCTGAATGGGATTGTTTAAAAAGCTGAAACCACAAGATTTTGTAAAACATCTTAAAGGATTTTGACACTTTCAGACCAACAAAACTCATTCAACCCCATTTTCCCCTTCTGGACAATATATTTACCTACGTACCTCTCGCGGCTCGGAAAATCTCAAGCCATTCTGGACTGAGATTTTTGTAACATTGAAAATAAATCTTTGGAGTACATCCGCGTAAGTAGAACAAAATGGGGATCCCTTTGTGCACAACACACAATTTAAGTAAATAAGCCATCCATTGTCTCCACACACAATTTTTTACGCCTAAATACATAGAAAGGTGTAACAAGCAACCTGGATAAAATAATAATGGACCACTCCACTTTTACCCCTTTCATGAGGATAATCTCTGAGTTTATTTCATAAAAATAGTGAATTTACTACAGATTATATGACAGACTTGGAGCTGTTGTGAGAAAGAGTTTCATTCATATGGAAAAAATGTGTACATATGTATGTGTACAAAAAAAACTCGTGTACAATGTACAACAAACCTGATCCCTTCTTTTGGTTCTTAAGGTACTTATTTTGATGGTAACTTTTTGAGTGCATCATTTCACACAGATATATATATATATTTTAGCTCACGTTGGATCACACCTTTTACCAAACCAGACATCACGACATTCAACCATCCATCCGCGCCGACCCCTTTCTTCATTCCTTTCAGATTATTTTTTTTTCCTTCATCCATTGCTCTCCACAGAGGATTTTCGTGAATTACTTTACATTATTTCTGATTCTGGTATTAAAATGCTTATATATAACAAACCCAGAGTGTACACCTCCTTCCTTTTACTTGTACAACACATTGACGAAACTTATGATACGACTACGTGAAAGTGGATTTTTCCGCGTGTAGTTGTACAACGAGATTCCATTCATGCCATCGTGTCATGGAATTCATTCATGGCTCACGTCGATCTTTCTTCTGGCAGGTAGGTCGACCAGGAACTTTGATACGGCATGGATGGCCACTCCTCTATTTAGATTTTTTATTAAGGATTTTTCATTTAAAAAATTTTCAGTTTTTGACGTTTATCAACGTAAATTCCAAAATTTTAACAGAGGATTTTCAATTTTACAATCACTCCACTTATATGACTTTAATCAGAGGTAACCCACATAATAATCGAATAATTCAGGGAAGCAACTGTGTCGCAGAGGATATAGCTAGCTCGCCGACGACCGACAAAGTTATTGAGTTACTACTTCACCCTCCTCACGTTTAAATGCAGAATATTATATGCATCTCCATATATGCATCCACACACAGCGTGTGTGAGGAACATCATTACTCCGGTATTGTACCTGGAAAATCATCATCACGCCTCGACTTTTCTCTCTCTCTAATATTCGTTCCAATAATCTGCTCTTCGGCAACTGTTTGAAAATGTTTTTATCCCAATGATCCTGATGATGGGTCAGCACTTTGCTACAATAGGAGTGGTGTGAAACATGCTTAAAAATTGTAAAACGTTGAGCCGCATATAAAATGCAAATGTTTTTCACAAAGCTGCACAACAGCTAATCCTGGAAACATGACTGCATTGCAATGAGATGATGATGAATGAATGTAACATGATCGTAATATATAGACAGACAAACAACACGACGTATTATTACCGAAACGAAAAAAAAATGTGTGCATTGTAAAGGGTGTGAAAATGAATACCACGGGAAAACAGCATCCTCATCCTCATCATTGTTAATATACTAATCCTCTATTACACCTCCCTCAAAATCGTATCATGGTACGGTGATTCGTATAAGTTTTAATATGCTTTTAGGATTTTTTTTTTCATTTGCTCACGGGTCCACGTCCGTCCCATGGAGCATGAAAATGGTGTGTGATTGTGAAATCGTTTTATATTTGTTCTTTTATGGCTGGTTGACCATCTTCTGTTTCGGTTTTTGGAAAAAAGCGAACTATATAATCTAGATACTAGATTGGAACCATAATTTGCCTTCATGAATGGAACTTTTGAAGTATGTGTGTATTCAGCTTCAGTATTGAAGTTGACAATTTTAACCTTGTTCTACATATCGCATCGCTCGTCAGAGCTGATGTTATCACTATTTTTTTTCAGTCAACAATCATTGAACATGTCATCACGCTCTGGGAAGTGTTAATCGATCTGGTTTTTAGCGAATCTAAATGTATTAGTCCCACCTCAACTTGAGAACTTTCGATATAATAGTATTTTTGTAAAAAAAAATCACCTTGCGTATCCCTCCACGCAAACATGTCAACGTTTGACATGCGCAAGGTTAAAAACTGTGAGTTCTACAATGACTCACTCACCCTTTTCAAAATGGTAGTGGCTGATTGATCACGGGGTAATATTGGCTTTCATAAAAATCTCTGTGGTTTTCCACTTTGTCATCAGACACATTATCGCACCAGATGCAGCCTTTGTGATGGATTGAGTGATGCAATATAAGGATAGCACGGATCTATATCTTAATTCATGCTTCTTTCAGTGAGTTTAACCCATTCACATCATGTTTGGTGTTGTGCAACACATGGAAAAGGGCTTAGAGGCTTCAAGCCGAGAATCCAGTTTAGTTTTTTTTTTAAACAGAAGCTAGATGTTTACATTGATCTGATGGATATTGTGGCCGAAAGGCTTAAATCATCATAATGGCACCGGCCGACCGTGGTGTGCGTACGCTGAAGGAAGGAGCAGTGATCACATAAAAGCAATTGGTGTATCAAGATCATACTTTATCACCACTTTCCATCTTTTTCAATGCGTTTTCAATATTATTAGGCATGTCGGCTTTTCCATTACGAAGTTGCGTTTCAAACAGCTTTTATCAAAGTAGTAAATCTTCTTATCGGGAGTATTCAATCTGATTGAATGCTCCAAAATATTTACACGTATCAATTTCCATTCATATTTCCAGAGTGAACAAAAGGGTTGGCATTTTGATCCCTGAATTTAGCTTTTATTAAAGTAGTAAATCTTCTTATCGGGAGTATTCAATCTGATTGAATGCTCCAAAATATTTACACGTATCAATTTCCATTCATATTTCCAGAGTGAACAAAAGGGTTGGCATTTTGATCCCCGAAATTTTTTACAATTTTCTTTGCGAGCCGTATGCTGCATGTCTCCTAACATCTCGTAGTATCGTTGAGTTACTTTAATTAAAAAATGAAATACCGGCGTTTAGTACCAGCTACAACATTGTTAAAGTCAATCGTGATTCGATCACAAAGTTGTGTTCCCTAATTTCTCCGCAATTCCTCACGAGATTTCTGAGAAAACCGGACACAAGGAGTTTGCATACTTTTTACACACAATATTTCCGCCATCGTCAAACCAAAAAAGAGTAAGTTATGCAGTGTTATTAGTAAATTTACATACTTTGAAAAAGCAAAATGTAATACATCACGCCTTTAGATTTATAACCACAAGACATTTATCGGTTCAGTTAACTGTACATTTTCAAACAAACACCATTCAAACTCATAAATAAACCAGGGAGAAGGGATGATCATATTGAACACAAAGGGAAATATTGTGTTATGATCTGAAGAAGCATACCGCTCGCATGCTGCGCGCAACTCTTGAAGATTCCCAAGAATAAAGGGAGTGCGAGAGAGAGAGAGAGAGAGAGATCAGTGATAAAAGTAGCTATTGAAACATGACACATCAATTCAAGGAACTCTCTCTGTGCAAGTCAGTGAATGATCGACTTATCCGTCTTGTGACATGATGAAGCACACGGCAGGAGAAAAAAAGAGTAAAAGACGTGTTTTGTTATTTGTACTGGGGAGCTGTAAATAGGTTCTGAATTTGTAATTCATTCATGGCTCAATGGTTCGGACAACAATGGAGAATAGATCAGATTAGGAGTGCATAACAGCGAGTGATCGGACCGAGCGTGCATGCAGATCTCACTCACAGGTCAGATAGAAATTCTGTCCATTCCGTAAGGGACGCTGGCTGGGGATAACACGTATAGTTTTAAAAATATACACTTTTTTCCTTCTCTAAAAAAACGCCAAGTGGCTGAGCGAGCCAATTGTAGAAGGGAAATTAGTAAGGGAACACAGGGCACACAATATGCAAACATATTAGTCCTGCTGTTTTGCCAATATGGCAAATCAAAATCCGTCCCGTGACAGGCTCGCTTCAGCATCACTTCACTCCACAAACAATGTGTACAGTCAGAGAGACGGGGACGTGATGAGCAATCCTCGTCTTTGCAAAGAATGTGACTCTGTTATAGAACACTTTTTATCGAATCGGGACTAAATACTATTTACTATTTCCTTATTAGTATGTATACCACGTATGGCCTTTCGGATTGGACGAGGGATAACCATTTTGTCTATCTACATAGGAAGGGGTATATATGCATATAAAACCTAAACTGAATTCGATTGAGGAGATGTCAAGCGTTCAGAAATGATTTGAAGTGAACTGTATCTGAGATAGACACTCAATAATAAAAATTATGTGTATATATCCACCTAGAGCACTTATTGCATATTACCACTGGGGTTTTGTATCTTGATGAAGGAGTAGTTAGTAGTAGTGAAGTCTTGTGATGTTTTTGGTGTGGTGCAATACTGAGCATGCATTATATTACATTACAAGGGATGCATTCTGATGAGCCGTTTTCTCTCAGACGCCAGCCAACATGCCCATCTAAGGAAATAATATTTAAACGAGCGATATACTTCTCTGTAAATATAGCACCAACTTTAGCGAATTATAATTCAGAACATGGACTCAGTCAGAAGAACTTGGAAGATCAGAGCGAAAATAAAAAGACCCACATTGAACCCTTCTCTCCTGCGCTCTTCGTGCTATTTTCGACGATGATATGATAATGTTTCAGATGAGACGATCTGTGAGACGTCGTCCCAGAGTAAAAATGTACGTACGCGGACCTTTGAAGAAAAATGGGATTGGCCATTCACTCTTTCACTTTACACATTATACAAACTTTTTTTTTCGTAATACTTGTTTCAAATGGATGATCCGTAACGTGGTAAATCATATCTTGCCGTGATTGTATAATTGACAAAGTACACATGCATTCGTTTCGTTCGATCAAGTTACAAACGTTTGGAGCCATTACAACTGTCATGTGTAAAAAGATCGACTTTTTTTTCTCTCTCGAGTGGAGGAGTAGCTGCTGTGTTTGATACTTCTTGATTGGCCTCGTCCTTTTTTCTCGGCTTTTCACTTGTCAGAGATAATACTGTACAATTTATTTATCCCCTTGGTTTGGCAGAACACAGTATGATGAAATGAGAAGAATGATGATGGTTTGGAAAAAACGATGATGATGATGATGATGAGCAGCGTCGCATCGTGTGTTTTGTGTGTATCATACAAATTGGCGGTGAGAGGGGTAAATTATTGCCTATTTCTGACTTTGAATTTTATTCTTTCAATAACCATTTATATATATTTGTGGGAAGAATTAAAAGTGATAAAATCCTATTACTTTATGTAATTGTAATCTCGAACGATAATATAACAGTGTTAATACAGAATGTATATATGTAAAACTGTGAGTGCATTTTGATGTGAGTCAAAACCAAGCCAGGCAGAAGAGAGGAGAGCTCATCAACAGTAACATTTATCAAATTGAAAAATTTCCTGTGAGAANTATATATGTAAAACTGTGAGTGCATTTTGATGTGAGTCAAAACCAAGCCAGGCAGAAGAGAGGAGAGCTCATCAACAGTAACATTTATCAAATTGAAAAATTTCCTGTGAGAAAACTACCACGCTAAATTACACTTACATCAACATCTCCATTCCCTCGTACAAAATGATAATAATAATAACCTATTAATGAATGAAGGCTCGTCTCGTATATGCATAGTAATACATATATCAGTTGCTTGCTGTCATGTTTCCAATGATAGAGTCAAACAGTCAATAAAAATGAATATATATGTGCTGTGCTGTGCACTCACAAATGTAGCGTTGTATTGTCTTTACACACACTTTCCATTTGCGATTTCAGATCTGTCCATCATGTCCAAGGAGTATTTTGAAACAGGCAATTTTTATCTGCTGGTGGTGATGACGCTTAAAATACAAGTGTGCAAAATTAAATGAAGCTATAAAAGCAGTGAGCAGTGCTCACAGAGAGAGCATGTAATATTAGTCCTTTCACGTGCTTAGTTTTGCCCCCTTCAAAGAAATAATGAGTGCTCGTCTTAAGTCTTCAGAACGGAATGATGCGAAACCGCTTGTTTACTGTATTAATTTTAGTCTCATCAATCAATCAAGCACAGCACAGGCACGCTACGGTATACCAACCAAAATGCAGTTCACAACAAACATTATGAATTGTTTTACAGGGAATGAGCCTCAACTCAATTTTTGCTCTGTACACGTAACATTTGCAGAGCCTATAATATAATATTATGTTGAACGTAAAAATGGTTGTACTTTTCCCTTCAGAATCACCAGATCTATTCTGGTTTTTTCGTGGAAGAATTTGAAGGAGAGATATTTTGACAAAAGGTGCCTATCCCTGTAAAAACAACCATTTCTCGTGCTTTATTATCTCAACCACATGGCGCGACTCGAGAAGAAATACGCACAAACAAATAATTAATGATGTGAGTTGATTTGACTTGTGGATTTTTCAACTAATTTCGTATCATATGTCAGGGGAAATCATATAATTATCCTGGGTTTATACCGGTTATTACAATTACGAGAAAAGTGTAGTGCATGCCATCAGCCCCATGTTCGATTTACATACCCAGGTAGAACCTCGTGTCGGGAAAAAAACTTGAAAAGTTTTATATAGTCAGGTCAGGATATATTACGGAAATTCACAGAAAAAAAATCAAAGTACTGTATACTGTATATTATTTTGGGAGAAATATTCATGTATTGATATAACCCCGGAAATTTGCATAATACCTCAATAATTTTAAATGGATTAAGGTATTGTGCACGTGTTTTTAGGTTTTCAGGAGAAATTAGGAGATATTGCTGTTCTTTCAGGATAACATTATCCCACTATAATGGAATGCGGTGTGATGATGAGCAATAGCAGCAACCATACTTATGCATATATAACTAACTCTCTGACATAGTGCTATGTATTCACAAATGAAAAAATGAAACAATCAGTGGACTCCGCCGTGCCATGTGAAGTTAAAAAGTCTCTGAAGGAATATGGTCCTGGGTCCTGGTTCCATGAGCTCAGCAGTATAATCGTCATCATGATGATCATTATTTTCATCATCCTCATCATGACCATCTTGAAACATTTGCATAATCACACTAGAAAGAAAAGACTGTAGAGCCACTCTGCTCCTTGCTGATAAAATGTTACATCATGGTAGGAGGTGAGGAGAATCAATCTAGGAGGTCTCTCAGAATCCTGATTGAAAATTCACAGAAATATTCCGGCACAGGGTATGTAGGCACGAGAGCGAATAGATAGATATAAAATGCTGTGCCCCGTGTTCCCTTGTAATACTACACGAAGTTTGTCGGAAATGTACTAGAATTACTAGAACAAAAATGTTAAGCGTTTGAGACAATGCTCAGCTCAGGTGTATCTATTGGCTTGTCATGTCGTGTTTTTCTGAGGAGCCAGGTAAAAACTTTGATGACGATGATGAGGCTTGTGATGTGCACTGTAATTGCTTGAGCAGCTTAATGAAGACAACTTTGAAGAAGCTCACCTGCCTGCTTCCACTCTGAAATGGAGGAACTACATAAATTGATCGGGATACTGTCAAGAGGTCCGTGCTAGGATAACACCTATAGCGCATGGACGGGAGTATTAGCTAAAGGGAAAGTTTTATTTTTTTTTCTTTGAGTAAGTCCTCTAGTTTACCCAACGTAAAGAAAATTCCGCCGGTCGCGCCTGTTAATCGTGATAGTCGTAATTCGTAATATTAAAGCAGCAGACCTGATTTACTAGATATTTTAAAAACAGTTTTCCCTTTAATTTTTTTGGTTAAATGGCACATGCAAAGAAATGCATGTTCAACAACGATTTTCCTTTCCAATCCCTATATTGCTGACTGTGTATTCTAATGACATGCTGATATTGCTTATGTTAAATTCAACAGCCAAAAATATTTCAACATCAACATCACAAGCTGGATTCAAATTTACTCCAATATAATAGATAATTGTCGGTTTTACGAAGAAAGAAAACTTTGAAACGCAAAAAAAAATCATTGAAATAACAAAGTGAAATGCAGCGTCGAACAGATCTATTCAGAAATGCTCCACCGAAGAGAGAAACGAACCTTGGCCAACACCACCACTTGTTCTGGTGAAATATTATTAAATTATTGCTGTCAGCGGGTGGAAGCAAATGAGCAAAAAATGATAACAATATATATGGCGCACTCACAAAAGCTGGAGGACGTCTGAAGACACGTCAAAAGCCTGCATTTTTTATTCCATTTTCACATCCTATTACTCCGGTGAATTATGTTGCACTTGATGGAAGGTGAAATGATAATGCTATAGAGCAGCGACGGCGAATTGCATTTTTAGCAAATTAAACTCACATTCATATCGTATAAATCTGTCCAGCCGTATTTTTAGACAGGAATGGGTTTACCCACTTCTGTGATTATGAGTCAACCCCGAGCAACAACACATATCTAATGTGAACGAGGAAGAAAATCTTTTCCCATAAATGGGTCCAAAAACGCAGCTTTCCACCAGTTTCTTAAAAATCCTCATTTTTTTTACCTTCCCTCTTCCTTACTGGGGGGTAGATGCCTAGTTGCCGATATCCTTCTGGCAGACAAAAAAGTTTTTATTTTCCTTCTTACCTACTGCAACATTATGCATGAATGATGCCAGTTTCTGAGATAAGGACGACGAAGCGCGAGATCGCTCTGAAAATTTTTCAGTGTTCCTCCTCAGCATTAACATTACATTTTTTCCGCGTTTAATATACAATGGTAGCATCCATTATAAAAACGTATAAACCATACCGTTCCCCTTACTAGTTTCACTTTTTTGTACTACTCCTTGTCGTGGGGCTACTTTAGGAGAAGCTGTCAAACAATGTTTGTAAAACAATAATGTACACTTTGGAGAGAAATAGCCTGACATGATAAATCTCACACGATTACACAATATATTAAGGATGCCAGTGCAGATTTGAAGGTCGATTTACCCTCATAGATGATTATCAGTGTTATTTATGAGCCATGTCCCTCTCCTTTTTCTGCTCGCTTTCTTTTTCCACCCTGGTTCAATACTGTCCGCCGAATGTGAACTGTACTGTACACTCACAGTTTTCTTGTATATTATATATATATATATCGCACGCAACAAACCCTTGTAAACTTTGACTACAAGCACACTTGAGATATTATAAGATTATTGTGTACATAAATGCAGGAATAAGGAATAATTTCTGGGTTAAAAGGCAATAACAGTAAGTGCAAACAATAAATGCACACGTTTCAATTTGATATGTATGCATTATATGCTATTTGTTATACTCCTCCTTTCACAATTTCCACAATTGAGGATTTTTCAATGAGAATTACAAATTTTGCTGGTGGTTCAGTTACCATTTTTGTGATTTATTCGAAGAAAATAAAGATAACTATCAGAATATGTATGTGCTCGGTGGTGGTGGAGCTCAGACGGGTTGGTAAACGACCACATGAATTTTTGTGTATAGTGTTAATAAAAACGAGCTAATCTGATTCGGTACAGTTTAACTACATTATATTTCATATTTTAATGTAACCATCATATTCAATACTTCTTGTTTTTATTGTGCTTGCCCCTATTCTTGTTCCCTTTTCTTGGCAGTTTACAAATACGTAACAATGTAAAAACTAAATATTAGTTTTACGTAAAAAAAAACCTTTTGTGACAAGGGAAGGTGACGGTGCATAGAGAAGAAAAAATAAATGAGAATATGGCTGTATGTTTTTGTCCCACAAAAGGTTCAAACACATTGAATAATGCAACCCCGCTGGCTGTGTTGATTCACCATTTTCAAAAGTCAGAGTCGACTGATGATGCTTGCTCTTGGTCCTCTCCACACTCAAACTTTTATGGCAGACTGGACTTTGAAGTTTGAAGGCTTTGAATCCAGAACAGAAAAAAGATCTAATTTCATTTCTGGCAGCAGCAGGTGTGATGTTTGCATTTCTGCTTTATGGATATATATACGTAGGTAAGGTATGCTATGATTTTTTTGGATAACTTTGTGTGGGATAACAACAGTATAAATTCTGCTTTGGGAGGATGTTGATATTATATAATGATTTTTTATATTACATTTTCGTAAGAATATATTCACACTTGTGTCAAGATTCTCAAGATAGCAATCTTTTTATACACGGACCTACTAAATCACAAAAAGACGGATTTTAACGTAAAGTAAACTTTTTAGAATGAAAGTTACTCTATAGATGGCTTATCATCACTGAAAATGTCTTACTTTGACAAAACGAGTAATCAGAATATATAATCGCATTTCATGCTACTGGCTTGATGATTTGATAACATTTGTAAGTAAAGTAATCCTTACAACCCCGAAATTCTCTTTAGGCCGTGTCTCCTCCTTTGTTATCGATTTGAGGTCGAGGGAATCTATCCAAAATGGTTTGGGGCAAAGTGACACACACAGGTTTAAGTAGCTAATTGCCAGTTTTAATACTTTTAAAGCATACCTGCGAGGCTAGAACCCATCTATGTGGTACAACACACCAACACAATGCTAGATCTTCATAGCATTTATTATTATCAGAAGGATAGTTTCAAGGAGATTATGATCGCAAATTGAAAACGAAAATGTGAAACGAATGATGAGCACACACTCATCATCCTCATTTTCCCAAATTCAAGTGAAAATTAAACACGCTTTGAGCTCATACACTAAAAATTTTTAATAGCGCGTTATTGTACTATGACACAAGTAAGTCCTTTTTTTTCTTAATGCGACCTACTGCCGACTGCGGTTTCATTTTCGTTGAATTATTCTGCACTGACATGTGCCAGTCAAATTCACGCATTTTTTAGTTTTATTTCATTTTTTTCCCTTGTTCACTTCTCTTTCTTCAGAAAGCGTGAGTTCTCTGACTGATTGTGTACAGAAGAATTATGGTCATAGACTGAAATGAATATGCAACTGACACTACTTGATTTTTGAAGTTTCGTAAGGCTGCTTTTGTGCCATCGAAGAAATGACTGCAAACAGACACTTTTGTAGCTAAACGTCCCGAATCAGAAAAAAAAGTCTACGAGAGTGAAATATAGAATTTGGGGATGAGTTCTCACAGAAAGGAAAAACACCTATCGGGACGACACAAGTGCTGATGCTGTGGTGTGCTCTTTAGAAATTATATTTTTGAAGACTCGATAATATGCACATGCACCCACTGTTGAGAGATTAGGGTTAATGATGTAAAGTGTCAGTGCGCGAGTATGTGAGCATGTGCAAGCTAAGAAAAGCAGCAAAAAAAATTTTGTTGATGAATAATACGGTATGAAAACTCATTAGGAGCTTGCTCATTTTTATTATCACATGCTGGTACCTAGCTTCAAGTAGTACCTGGTGAAGGCTGTTTGTTACACGGGAACAGACGTCGTCGTCCATTGTATTTGCTAGTCTCTGACTGACTGAAGATTCCCTTGTTACATAAAAAAGACTCTTCTTGGCATCTCCTCCGCTCGAGAACTTACGATTACTCTGGAAAAAAGAAGAAACGTGAAGTATTCAGGGCTTACAGTAAGCTTAGCTCGTAATGACTATGGCACGGCTTTTGTTGCATAATATGATGGAATGCATGCTTGCCTTGTTACCTTAAATGTGTTTACAGCATCTCAATTATTGCATAGTTTCAAACAATGGGGCATTTTTTCTTCAAAATATTATTACGATCAAAGTGCTGGTAACTGGGAGAGTGTCCTCAATACGAGACAAGGGTATTGTACAGCGGCGGAGAAATGCAATTCAATATACGCTCATGTCGCCCTATCGAGATTAAGACATCAGTCAATCAGTGAATACTGGATAGGGCCGCTTGCGAGCAAACAAAAATGCACCTTCAAGTAGCTCAAGGGTTCCGGGTTGAGATTTTAGGGTTTTTAATCATGTGCAGAAACTATGCTAAAAGAAACCATATTTTCTTCTTTAATTTTTTTTGGCAATATCGACACTTTGACTATGGGTAAAAAATAAGGGGTACGTGTACTTCCCATTAATCAACCTACAAATACAGGTTTTATCGTGAAGGTGGTGGTGAGGTGATTACCACAGGGGAATATAATATTCGCTCACACGGTGGGTTCGATTACAGAGTTCAAGTCCTGAGATGGCATGGGGGAAAGAAACTGTTAGAACTGGGAGAGTAAACATTAGTGAAAAAAACAAAGGAATGCAATCTACTTGAACCACAGAATCAACAAACCCAAGGAGGTTATGCCTCGTACGTGAGTAATTACACATTAGAGATGTTAATAAAGTGGGAGGTCTTAATAATTAAGGCTCATAAGACTCTCGCCAATGGTCCATTTGGACGCAATTGTGGCTTTAATACTTTTAACCCCCTTTTATTACGTTACTTTCCCCGTTTATGTTTACACCTGGGCAGCTCGTAAAATTAAACTGGGCTTGGATATCTCAAGTAAAAAAATACACTGCTCAAATTCACTTGCGGTACTCTTGCCGTTAGTAATATGGTGTAGATAGCTAATTCAAAATGTGTAGATAGTCATTAGTGATTTTTGAAAACAACAACGCCGTTACTATTTTAAAATGACCACTCTTACTATGTTCGGACTACAGATAAGATGTTGTTCTTATTAGGTATTTAGTAGTGCCTAATGAAATGTGTACGTTAACAGAATCTACAGCTTGGGCTAGGTAAGCTAAAACATAAGGGTGACTGCTGCGACGTGCAACTATTCAAACTACCAATTCCAATCAATTTCCCCAAAACAATGTCTTTGCAAACAATCCAGTCTAGTAAACGGATACACGTATCGTTTTTCTAGTATTCTTCTGAGGTGAACCCAAATCCTTCAAAACATTACTCATTCCCTCACTGATTAAATACTTAAATCATAATGTCTGACACATGACATGAAATCTCGCAGCCTGAGGCTGGCTCTCTGGATGGATTTCTCTAACTAGACTAGGTAGATATTTACACTGGCAATGGTGGAATGGTCTAACAACGGTCCAACTAGTTTTTTCATCCAATTTGTTGCTGATTTACCTGACTTTTACTCAAGCTCTCCTGATTTTTTAAAGAGTAAGAGTAACCTTGTTATAGATTACGTCTAATAAGAACAAACACAAGTGAAGCCCTCCCATAAAAAGGCTCACATATTCTCACGCCCATTCACAATCAGATTCCATGCACTGATTACACTATACACTATACACACTATGTACGACTGCTTTCTATACATTACGACTGCTTTCTATACACCAGAGCAGAGAGAGATGGCATATCAATTTAAATTGTAAATGAACATGATTTGCCCTTTCATTTTCCTGTAGCTAACTTTACATTTTTTTACGCTTGCCACAATAAGAGTGAAGCAGTGGAGTCGGGTGGTGGAAAGCAGGCGAAAAGCAAATTTACACTTTGAGCATCCCATCGATCGACCACATCACGCAGCGAGCACTTGTGCCTCTAATTGTTACGTTGTTTTTATCTAATCAAACTAGAACAAGTCAGAGAGTAGAGAGAGAGAGAGAGAGATACACATCTCGTAAATGAATGCCTTTGAGGGGTAATTGGACAATTAATTAGTTAAACTTAATACCTTGTTCTGCTTGTTTGCATATTGTAACGAGAAGAATGAGCGGGGGACATCGTAAATCTGGCATAAATACCACCTTCCTTTGCTCCTTCCCCTCTGCAGTAAAAGATGCACGGGTGTAATTATCTCATGACTAGAGTATAATTTAGGGAGTGAGTTATTATTCCCGAAGTTCATTTACCAAAAAGTATAGAATTAGAGTTGCAGCATTGCAATTGCAGGAGGATATTCGTATTCATACCTATAAAGCATCAGAGAGTCGATTTTGCTTTCTATTCCGCCTTGACTTGCATTCATGTTTGTTTATTTCGCCAAAGTCATCTCGAATTAAAATGAAATACGACTTGAAGTATGCAAATTACACACAAAACATACGTTTAACCCCCAATTTCTTATTGTTAGGGCATAAAAATCAAATTTGATGTCATTTTCTGCTAAATTCACTCATCGTCAGAAAACCTACCCCTACCCCTACACTGCTCGCTGTTCACTGCTCAGAGAAAGGGATGATTTCTGACATGACAGTTGAAGAAAACCGGAGCAGCACAACAAATAAACATAATTTTTAGACAGGTCTCAAAAAGAGTTGGAATGATTGAACAATTTCATCTTCTTCCCCAACACCAACACCACCACCATCCATTGTCATTAAACGGGTAAAGTGAATTTGAAGGCAGATGTTGCCTCATCTCCATTTTCCCCTGACATTATCTTCTCTCCCATATTATGTATCTTTTTTCACTCATCTTTAGCCTGAAAAAAGACACACATTGGATTACATCCATACATTACGTTGCTTTCCTTAATGATGATTGACAGACACAGAGGCCCACGTTGTTCAAGTAGTGAAGTGAACCAAGAGATAATCAGAGACCGTTTTAAATAAAAACTAGGAAGACTTTTTTCATATCACAACCCAGCCGTAGTAGTTGTAGTGTAGTACCAGTACCTACTCCACTGCTGCTGCTATCATAAGCAGGCGAAGTACACAGCAATAATAATAACAACAGCTTCTTCATCATCTTCACACGCATCCACATACAAAGTAATTTATTCGTTACTGAAGAAGTTAGAGTAGTGTACTACCTGTTGGGAGGCTGTGTCAATCAGATGAGTCGGCACTTTCACGTATCTCTCTTCCCCATCTTACCTCTCACATAGACACACACAGAGTCATTTCGCTCGCTCACTTCTTCTGTCTTTAAACATTCTCATTCTAGCCCCTATTATCTACTTTCCGTATACATATTCATCTCTCCCAGACTTCTTCTTCTTCTGTCTTTACGAAATACCACGAAACGGGGATATAATATAGAACCAGTAGTAGTACGACCGTAAGTGGAAAGGGAGATATAGTTTAATATGGTGAGAATATGGATACAAGAAATTCACCACTTTTTCCGTCGTCCCTATATATATTAGCAATAAGGGGGAGACGAAGAGATACGGATCTATTAAAGGAGTTAAGATTAGTTCCTCAAGGGGATCCATTTTTCCCATATATACCCACAAAATCCTCTTTTTTTCCTCCTTCTAAAGAACACTCTTCTCATTATTATTGGCAGCTTGATGATCAAAGCATCATCGTCGTCATCATCACAATCCCTCTCAATCTTCTTCGTCATTAGAAATGTAAACTTGCGTGCAAAATGATTCTCTTATTTACCTGTTTTACTCTTGTCAGTTACACTTCAAATGTGATGAAACTATAGTTTAAGAACTAGAAAAGGAAGAGGCATATAGCATAGCAAGAAGCGCACATTCGCTATAGAGAGTGGTGGTGGAGGCTAGGCCGTCATAATAATTCAGTATCTTTTTTTCTCTTTTACACTCTTTTTTTGCGCTCGTGATAATATTCCCATCAGGAAACGGTATATTGCTGTGATATGGGATGGGTTAAGTGTGTGCATTATGATCACTCATTCCTTCATCATCATTTTCGTCGTGCTTATTCGTACATTTAATAAGGCATCAAATATCAGCTTCAGTGGGGATGCGATACCTCTCAAGTTTCGAAATAGCAAGATGATCTTTTGATGATGAAGGAGACGCGGAGATGGAGATGGGTACCACTTCATTATTTCCCTTTATACATTAAGTTTGCTTGCAAACAATGAGCCACAAGGAGAAAATATTGCACACACACACGGCGTATCCATATCAGAGAAAAATGGCTGTTAGAAACATGTTTACAAATGGATACAGTTTGTTCCTTCTCCTCATACTCATCACCATCAGCAGAAGCAGCAGCAGCATTGTGGATTGTGGGCTGTAGATGAAGTAATAGGAAATTGTCAGTAAATGATTAAAACATGTGAAATCTTACTCCACTTAAGTATTATTCTTGTACGGCAGTGCCGTGTGTGCACTTGCTACCTTACAGTGATTAATTTTTGATATGACATCCCTGTCACAATTTATTCAACGCTGAGATTACTGCTCATATATCCCATTTACTTTGGTGCTGATGAGAGGAAAAAATATATTATATGATCGTGTAATGGCGCAAGAAGATGCACATTTATGAAGTGGCTGGCTAGCCAAAAACTTGCCATCCAAAAAACACAACCATATCAACAATCAACAGGTGGGCTGGACATCATTTATGATGGTACAGTCGTTGTTCAAATTCAAATTTGAAGCGAAGCGTGAATGAATAAAATGGTAAAATAAGTACATTGATCTTTTCACGATAGACGCGGGGATATATACACAATTTCATATACTTTTGGCACCTAATTGACTTCTGCTTTGAGCCTGAGAGTGTTTCATATATCATTAGGTGTCTAGAATCTGTGACTTTCCCTAACCTTAATTTATTCACTTTTCTTCTCTGATGCTTCTCCCCCTTCTTCTCTAGTCTAAATTAATGACTCATTTGGTAAATTTCATAAGCTCGCAACTTATTCTGTGTGTAAAGAAGAGCTTTCAAAGCAATCCTTTCGAAATCATTTCAGGATCTAAAGCCCAGAGCAAATTCATCATCAGTTCGCGTCTAACCACAATTTTCTTTCCTTATCTGGACGACTTATTTTAAATGCCTAATATTTAGGATTTTTCACATCCTCAGTCCACATCACAATTTAAAGGGTATATCACAATTTTACGTGGAAGATCTGATTCTTTTAAGGAGATTGAATGATGTGATGCACACAAAAAACATTTTGTCCCGATATACATATATATATATAGTGTGCTAACCTGTAGTTATTATGGTTGAATGGGTGTTCAGTCAAATTATCTGAATCTCTGAATGCTTTTCATTATCGTGTATACACATCCTTCTGCATGATAGATTCAAATAACTTACCAGCTCAGGTACTGATGTGGAAAACGAAAAAGAAGCAAGAATAATAACGCTTTTGGTAACACCTTGAAATTAGATTGGGACAAATAATAATAATGATGATGATACGATCCATATACATACTAAAGTGGTCTGAATTAGATGCATCGTAACAAGCCATGTATGCCGAGCGAGATGGAAATGAGCATGAGAAAACACGCATGTGTGAACACTATGGAACCATGTTTTTCCTTCTTTCTTGTTGATGAAATAAATGTGGGATAATGAAGGATGATAGGACGCTATCAAACAAACCAAAAAAGGGAGTATGTTCTCAAAGGTACTAATTATCTTGTAGGAAGGCTCGTAGATCGTGATTTGATGTGTTATACATAAATAAAAAAACTGGACAGAGTACATATTTCGTTTATCGTTTATCTTCACATTTTTGTTGGGAATGTCTTGCAGGGCTCTTTGCCATGCGTAAGTTGAGAAAGAAGAGGCAACACGAAAACTGGTAAATGAAGCAGTGACTTGGCGATTGGGATGAATGTGTGAAAACAAAAGTACGCGATTTCTTCGTTGATAAATAATGGTCACTTTTAAAATCAGATAAAAAAATCGAGCCAAGAGAATCTTTCATCTTTCGACAGATTGTGTTGGTGATGTATAAAAGGGCTGTGGATGAGGAGGGCTTGCAAAGTGTGAGAAACCTGATTAGATAAGCTTTATTCGATCTACATGGACCAAATCCTGGGTCATGGGGTAATGAGAGCATCGAAAACTAAATGCTCTTGATTTTATTTAGAACTCGATAGTTGCTACTTTCTCCACGAAAGAAATGCTTCTCTGTACTTCAAACAGACCAACCGCATAATTCCAACTAGCATTCCAAGGCAAAATTTCCATTCCTCGGTAAATCACCGCATCTTCTCCAATGCCTCAAAAAATTCATAACGTCAGTTTTTTGGTGGCAGTGACGGATGAGCAGAAAGAAGGATTTTAAAAGTACCAATCTACATGTGCATTTCTATCTCCTAAAATGACAGATGATTTTGATTGGTCAGAGTTCTAGTGAATGAACAACTACTACCTACTTTGCCACAACTGCAACAATTAAAGGTACGCTCTGTATCATCAAACCAGGAAGATGGATGGGGGAAAGGAGTTGCAGACAAAAAAAGTCGTTTTTTTTTACTTCAAGCATCAAGTCAGTTCTGAAACAAAGCGTTGTGAAGTCATCACCGCGGCGGCAAGATAGCAGCAAGCAGCAGGCTGGCTGACTGACTGTGCAGCTTTTATATACTGATTGTGAGTGAATCCTGATTTGTTTCAAGTTGACAGGTTTGGAAGTCTGCCACATCCATCCCTCAATTTGTTCTTTTCGGCCTGGAATGATAGAGAAAAAAAATCACATTCGATGGAACTTCGTGAAGCAGGCTGGTCATCGGTACAAAAGTAATTTGTCAAGCTGTGGCAGCTAGAGGAAGGACGGATGCCAATGCAAATGGGCAAGTTCCTGGAGATAAAAAATATCACGCACCAGTCATAATCGACACGAATATACCTTGGCTTCGTCGGCAGCAGCATGCCTGTATCAACCACTCTGCTTCTGAATACCTATAAATAATAATAATAATAATACTTTTTATAACTGAAACTTTCAGGATGGTCGTTTGGTTCCATATCGCTCACAAAAACGACTCATCATCGTCATCATCATCATCATGATCATCATCCCTTTCTACAATTGGCGTTCTCCACTTTTTCTCTCCAAAAGTGTCAGCATGCGGCCAATATGCAGGCTTGATATATCCATATACAGATAGGAAAACTGGATTCATATAATATGATTTTGATTGTGTATAGCAGCACAACAGCAGCAGAGCACTTTGCCCCTTTCACATTAATTCTTCATTGCTCATTTGTCACCGAGCTATTTTCCCAATCCTAGCATCAACACCACTTATCCGATGACTAACAAGAGGGAAAAGGTGATCGAAACAAGTTTATTACTATTCTTGCTCCTTTCTTCTTTACAAGGCTGATCTTACGAATTTTGTTCAAGAAGATCCTGTTCATCAAGTGTGCACATTGAAAAAAAGAAGAAAAAAAGTGTATAAAATATATTATTATTATGCTTTTCTTATTATTAGTTCAGAGTGTGAACACAACTTTTGTACACATAGGTAGTAGGCACACGTGATATCTCTCCTGTCTCGAGTGGACCGCTGCAAGATTTGTTTCAGCTACTGACAATCTTTTTGCTCTCTCTCTGCAAACAATAGTTGGTAGCCACATAATAATATATACGAGCAATGATCTTCTAGGCGCTTTTGTCCACATGTCACCCCACCGAATTTTATGTATCACTGTGCTTCCCAATAAATAACTTGTCAAAGAGCTGAAAGAAAATCAGTTGACTACAAATGTATAAAAGCGCCGCTCTTTCTAGTTCTCTGATACCATATCGTACGTACGTACCTACGTACCAAACTGTCTTCTTCTTGTGCCTTCGGACAATCTTTTCTGGTTGACGCTTTTTGGTAATTTTTTTTTCCTTCTTTACTTTTGACTACGCCATCCCCGGCACAAGGATATATCACATCGTTATGGGTTTTACATGTCAAGTAGCAATGCTGCTGAAGCTAAAAAGTCCACATGTGCTCCTTTTCTAAAAACTGACCGAGTGAAAGACATGCTGGCGACAGAAACACGAACAACACTAATAGATATTTATCGGATCTGAAGAGAGAGAGAGAGAGAGAGAGAAAATCTGTAAGTGAATAAAATGTTGGAGGCACAAAAACAGGGGAAATTTACGATTGGTACATATTAGCCAGATATTCGTATATTATAGGCATTTGCATGAAAGACTCGGCTCTCACGATTATTATAATTTGATCTAATTGCCAAGAAGCACGAACGAGAAAGGAACGGACGAATGAGAGAGAGCATTACACAAAATGGGAGAATATATGGCGAAGGAGCAAAAGTGGCAGAACAATTTACTTCGATTCATGAGAGCCGATCCACCACGATACATACTTTCATTTAGCGACTTTTTTGTAAACATGCATACAAGAAGTCCCTCGCTCGACGAATCTAATACCTAGAGATTCTCTGCGAGATTCTCAAGAAAAATAAGTGGACAAGTTGCTAAATGAATTTTGAACATTTTCTGGCCACAAAATGCTACCACCACCGTAGGTGAACTACTCAAGTATTGTGTAGCTACTAGCGTTAGGGGATGTACTAACTACGGTTCAATAACTAATGATGATGACCTTAAGCTTCTTCTTTGCTCAGAGGTTGACTCCACTGACTCCTCAGTATTTTCATGGTGATGGCATTATTATTACACTACTACTACTGCTGCTATTATGCCTATTCGGTTGGGGTACGAAACCCCTATTTGCAAGATGGCTAAGGACGTTTTTTTCTCTCTCCTTTCAAACAATTCTACTTTTTATAAATTCCTTTACCATGCATTTTCGTCGTAATCATGTAGTTCAGAAGCAGTCACTACTCTTACGTATTTTATTGTATTTTTTGTGTGTTATTTCGCATCACATCTTCCCTCCGCAAATTCTGTATTCGATTGGGGATGCAGCAAAATACGGTTGGAAGTGCCCGATTCGAAGATATGATGATCTGACAACAAAAGTAAGGATATAAACAAGTGTTTTCTAGTTTACTTACTTTTCAAGAAAAACTTGCCCTGTCAAGAGGCACAAGATATAGATTATGACAAAATGATTAGCATTTTCTACCAATTTTCCCCCTTTCTTGGGGAAATTGAATGGAAAAAAGTGATCTGAGAACGGTACTGGTGGAGGGATCAGAGAGTCTGCTGAAGGATTTTAGATTTCAAGAACGCAATTTGCATTTTCCATACTTTTCAAATACACGTTCACTCCTGATGATGATTTGCAATTGGCACGACTAATAATCTTTCCTGACAGGCACAAATACCTCTCTAAAAGATTCTACTCTGGTGATGTGATCCCATCACCAATTTTCCTTTCCTTAGCTTATATGGATACAGTTCAATTTCTGTCTACATGATTTTCTGTTTTTTTTCTTCAAAAAAATTATGCAGGAATAGGCATTACAACGTTACCTCCCAAAGTTTGCATGCAGGACATGCAGGTATATCAAGAAGGGATTCGTTTTAATCCATTCCTCTTCCTCGTCGATAATTTTGTCTAACAATAAAACTGATAGATTAACATTTCATGCCAGGATGCACTTACACACCACCTGAGCATGTTTTCAAGGTGGGCACTGCTCATAACGGTGGGCTACGATGTTCAAATAGGTCTCTTTTTTGAGTGGAATGTGATACTACCTTCGTTTCGTTTCCCTACAGAACGATTAAAAACCAAGTAAAACGGCTGATGCACACATGTACCAAAATGTGTATTTCTCAACATAATCTAATCTTCCTACAAAACAGCAATGTTAACTCATCATCGTCATCATCATCAGCATCATAGCTTTGTTCATCCGTGTAGTTTTTCATGACTTGGGGTTGTGCCGAAGGCTTGGCAATCGTTTCTCCCACTTGATTAGTCACCATTGTCCTGTCCACAACGCTAAGGTGGTAAGTACACTTCAAATACATGATCTCACATTTGCGCTCCTATGTACATAGCCCTAGAGGACTGAGCGATGGTGTGTGGTGGTGGTGGTGGTGTAGTGTGGCGAACCAGAATGCGAAAAAACAAGAACAAGAAGAATGATTATGGTTTTTCTCAGCTTTTTACAAATCCTGAAATGTATAAATGATCTACCAATTAATGAAATCGGATACCATAAATCTTACACCATTCCATTCCCATATCTTTGTGTCCGTGTGGTAGTGGTGGCTCCTCTCTCTCTCTCTCTCTCAGGTATCCGTACCCCACTCCTATTTATTTGTTGAGAATATATAGATTGTGCAGAAATGTGAACTCGTGGCTTGTTGGTGCTATGCTGGCCGTGATATTGTCATCCTTTTTAGCATATATAGCAAGAGGATTGCAAGAGGATAGTGAGATAGTAGGTGCACACAGCTTCGCCACTGAATTTTTTTCTCGTATAATTACTGCTGTTTACTCAAGGAACTCTTCTAAAAACAATTTGCAAATCAACATCGTACATTTTATCCCCTCTCTTGACTTTCTGACACGTTGCGACGTTCCGCAATGTATCATCATCATTGTCGTCATTGTATTCCTGATAATAGTCTGCTTCACTTCATATGTTATATTATGTACCTTTATAGTTTACACACTTTTTCCATCTTGATCAACAGGTATTCTTTTTTCCCACTTACTTTTTTTTACCACAACAAAAGTTTTTAATATTCTGTTTTAAAATGCACCTTGTGATGATTTAATAACACCAGTCAACAGAGAAAAAAACTC
>JAANSN010002220.1:0-25677 GCA_036850665.1 Dicranocentrus wangi | reverse complement strand
TCCTTAGTACCACCCTCTTGCCCGGCCCACTGAAGCTCATCAATTTCAGATTGGGGAGAGTCGGGAAGGGCTTTTGCTCAATGAACGGAAAGGAGAGCAGCTCATCCCCTGGACGACGCAATACCATATTGCCTGTGTTGATACATTGGACATCGAGGGATTCCAGGTTTGGGGCCCGCTGGATACAACTTTGCAGCCGAGTGGCAGCGTCATCAAAAATTGCTTCCTCAAACCGGACTCTTAGAGTTTTTAACCCGGCCCCAAACTTGTTCATCACGAGCGTCGCCAAACGGTTATATCTCGAAATGACTTGGGACCTCTGTCTGTAGTCGTAATGGAAGTGAGCCCATCTCCCCACAAATGGATTTCCAGAATGAGTCCCAAAATGGGCCAAGAAGGAGGACATGCGGACTGAGTTTTTAAAGTCGTATGGTTTTCTTAGCTGACGTCGTAGTATCTGAACGCCGCACGACGACGACTCCACGTTTTCCTCCAGAAGGTTTTCCACAGCCGTTTTGCAAAACCGACCCACCAGACGGAGAACTAGAATGTCAGCAATGTCCTTTCCCCCCAGGTACTCAGAAACGTGGGGAAGCACCTTTGAGGACAATTTGCAAAGAAAAACAAAATTCGTGAACAAACTAGTGATAGAGGAATTATTCTGATAAAAAACTTTTTTTTAAATCTGACCTGTGCGAACAACACTGTTGTCCGTTTTTCCCCAACGACTTGGTGAAAGTAGGACGACGAAGATAGGTACAGGTTTAGCCAGTCCTGGGGATCCTCCACTTTGTCAAAAACCAACTCCCACATCTACACAAACAAGGCAAGGTGGATGATTATTATTATTTCAAACAATGCAATCCACACTCTTACAGTCATCGAAACACGTTGCAATCAACAACATGCCTTCTTTCACTTGTTACATTTGTTTTTTTTTCTTTCATTCAGGTTAGACTTTTGAAAGTGGGTTTACCTCTGAAGGGATAATTTCTCCTGGGTCCATCTTGAGATTGAAGAGAAAGTATAGCTCAATCAAGGCTGGTCTAGACGTCTTAATAGTCCGGAAAAATGTGTGTGAAGAAGTGCAGTGAGGAGGAAGTTGTTGTCTCAAATGACAAAAACAAAAATGAAACACAGCAGCACAGCCAGGCCTGAGTAAATAGAGGAGTGAAGTAACTCACACAAATATTCTTACTGATGTGATTTGTCTGGATATACCTAAAGGAATGAGGATGATAATATGATGAGTCACACTTAAGAGCACAACGTAACTCTTGATATTATTGATTGTGGGAAAGTGGGATTATTTTGAAACCTGGGACAAAGCTAATCTTATCGTTACCTACTACTGCAAGCAAACAAAACAAACAGTGTGATGATCCAGGGGCAAAGTGACTAAAATTGTAGGAAATAATAATATTATGCTTTTATCAAAAATGAATAATTCTGTAGAACATTATTCCGCATGACATATTGATTGATGAGTACTCTCCTTGAGAGCTCTAGGTATTTTAGAGGTTATTTGCTCTTCCTCCGACAATCATCAGTACTTTGCCATGAACTCCATTCCATATCATGCTTACATCAAAATCACAGCACAGCCGACAGCAGCAAGGTCATTATTATGTTGTTTCTTCTGAAATTACCAAAATATGGACACGCTATTATAGCTATATTGCTCCGTTGCAGTCTTTTGTAAGTTGACATGAGATTTCCCTTCTCACTCTATATATGCTCACAAACATTAATACACACATTTTCCTTGACTGAACAAGCATGCTTTCTTTGGGCTTATATCTTAAAGCCAGGATTATGGATCCAAGATGTATATCCTTCCTCCGCATAGATTAGCCACTAAATTATCATAAATAACTAGGACATTTGTATAGATAGGATCGGTGTAGGGAATTGATGATGATGGTTTGAATGATGATGAGTCATCCCAATCATATAGTTTACCTCCTCCTGAATCAGCTCTCCACTCTTGGGCGGAACTCCGTGACCCGTATCAACTGCTTCACACTGGAATCACTGAAAGGGATCTCTTTGATCAATCCAACAGGGGGACAAATAATTTCGTAGCGCTGCTAAAATTGATGAAATTACAGCCATTTCTAAAAATCTTGTTGATTGTAATCGAGAGGAGGATGATAGCTTGGAGGCGTAGCAGAAATTAGGAAGTAAGGAAGGAAGTTGTTTTTAATCTCATTTTTTCATGATGGTTTAGATCTAATCATTTGTAGTAACTAGTTATATAACAGAAGGTGTACCTATGGTTCATTCAGCTTCCGCGTGCCGTGCCTCCACATTCCCGATTACAAGAATATAGAGCTTATTTACCTACCTCATGTTTTCCTTGTGTACATGTTTCACTTGAAATAGTTTTTATCAAGTTGTGTGGCTTCTCTTTATCTATATTTTGGCCATTATGAGGAGATTAGAAACTGTAATTAGCTGTCCTTCCTGGTTGCAGCTGCTTGGTGGAAAATCGAATCAGCAACAGAAAATATAATTTAAAAACATGAGAATAGGTACATGCTGTGCAAAATTTGATCGTTAACTGCACAACTGCAAAAAAAAAACTTTTTCCCTCTCTCTCTCTGTCTTTTTATTGCCATGTTAGTTGCTCAGAGTCACACCGACCCCAAAACCACACATTGGTTTAGGTGGGCGGTGTGCCGTAGGCAAAAATAAACATCATCATTTTGAGAGACGAAATAAATGACTGATAATATTGCCTGTGCGTGTTCACATAATCAATCCTCTGATTTCTTTAATTACCTCCTGATAAGCATATTATGTGAAATGTGCTTGCCAAAATAAGCTTACCCCATATATTTCGTCTATTATCAGCCATGCCAATGACGACAGTACCTATTAGGCTGCTCAGCCACATTGTAACATATATTCATATAACGTGTGTAAAATTAGACTCAAAACTTGTCAGCAGTTCGTTCATTACGCGAGTATCCGCAACTCAGCTCGGCTCAGTGACATTATTTTACAAAAAAGTGAGCCTTTATTTTCTTCTTCAAATTTCACCTACAAAAATGAGTATTCGTTCGGTTAAAGCTGCGGGCAGGATGGGTCTCAAAGTTGGCAATCGTAAAAAGGTACTTTTTCCACAATTAACTTTTTGTTACTAGTTTTGCTACTTACATGTTTAAGAAAAACTCAAACTCCATATAATATTGTTGGAGCAGAGTAGTGATAGCGGAGCGGAGAAGGAGGAGGACGATAAGATCAAAAGCTCCTGCAATGACCTTGATGACGTGTTGGAGGTGGTGGGCTCGCAAGGTAAATATCAAAAGACTTTCCTCTACGCCATCATATCTCCGCTGACGGCTATGGAGCCGCTCCTCGGTCTGAACCTAATTTTCATGCTGTACGAGCCGGACCACTGGTGCTCCGTTCCGGGACGGGAGGAGGCTGGAGTGGACCTTGACACTTGGAAAAATTTGACCATTCCGCGGTACATAATAATTAAATGAGATCAATCAATTCCCCTTAAAAAACAAATGTCAATTTTAATTAGCATAATTAATTAATGTCATTGTCATCCCATCCCTTGATTTTCCACCCCAGTGAGGCGGATGGAACTTTGAGCAAATGTCAAATGTACGGGAGCAACCGGTCAGTGGTGACGGCCTGTACATCCGGTTGGGAATACGACAAAAAGGATTACGATCACACCGTTCCCTCCGACTTTGACTGGGTTTGCGAGCGGGGGGAGTGGGCCACCTGGGTTCTCACTGCGAATGCACTGGGAAATGCCATCGGAACTGTGGCACTGGGACAAGCTGCGGACAAGTTGGGCCTCAATTTTAATTTTTTTCTTGCCATCGCTTAAAATATGAAATGGGATTTTTAAAAATAATTATTTACTGAGTCCTATTTGCTGACTCTGACTTGTTAGGGTCGGACGGAAACCAGTTTTTGTGATCACCCTTGCTCTCCACATATTTGGCAGGATAGCCAGTTTATACGTTGCGGACAACTTTTGGTTATTTGCTGCTCTCGGGCTCATTACCGGACTGGGCTACCCAGTTATCTACATCTGCCCCCTCATGATTGGAGCTGAAATCTCCTCCAAAGGTTCTCATTTTTATTGGTTGATTGATCGAATTAAACAAGTGGGTAAATAAAATCAACGACTTTTATGAGTTAAAACTTGATGTAGAGTACCGAGCTTGGGTCAACTCGTGGACTTGGGTAATCTGGATAGCTGGGATGGGCTCTCTCCCGTGGATCGCCTATTTCCTCCGCCACTGGTACACCATCGCCCTGGTCACCACGATCCCTTGTGCCATAGCATTCCTGCTCTGCCTGTGGATGCCGGAGAGTCCGAGATGGCTCCTCTCCCAGGGCAAAGTCTCTCAGGCGGCGAAGGTCATCAAGGAAATTGCAAAGAGGAACGGCACGGAGGGCAAACTCAGCGACTTCGAGTTGGACTCAATGCTGAAGCAAATTGTGATCAAGCAGGACCAGAGTGACCAGTCCAGCTCGATGATTACCCTATTTTCGGAGCGGGCCCTTGCCATCAACACAATCCTCGTCACAGTCACGTGGACCATGAGCGGAGTGTCCTATTACGCCATCACCCTCAACGCTCAGAACCTCTCCGGCAACCAGTTTCTCAACTTTTTCATTCTCGCTCTGACCGAAGTGCCGGCCGGCTTCACTGGCAGCTTCCTCTGCGACAGGGTGGGGAGGAGGTGGACCCAAGTCCTCTTCTTCCTGGTGATCCTGGGCGCCAGCAGCTTGGCCGGGGTGGCAGCTGGTCTCACGGCGGCGGCGGAGCATGGGCCGTGGACGACTATTTCAGTTCTTGCTGCAGTCGCCGCAAAGTAAGTAATCGGGACTCGGGGGAGTAGTTAGCCTCAACTGACTCTACAAGAAACAACAGCATATGACTATCAAATTTGCAAATTGCAAGGAAAACTTTTCAACTGCCCTCAGGTTTGCCATCGCCTTGACATTTATGGTAATCTACCTTCAGGCGGCGGAAATATTCCCAACGCCGCTGCGTTCCACAGGGAGTGGCTTCGCTTCCACGATTGCATCCATTGGCGGCATTTTCACGCCCTACATTGTCTACACGGTATATGCTCGAGTCTTGCCACTATCAAAACAATTAGCAAAGAGAAATTCACAACGTGTTAAATTTAAATGATATATTATTATTTGGCAGGGACGACTGCTGGCAGGTGCTCCCTGGTTCATAATCGGGGCAATGTCCGTTGTTGGAATGGTCTCTTCCGCGTTCCTCCCCGAAACGCTGAATCAGCGGTTACCGGAAACCCTGGAGGATGCAGCAGGGTTTGGAAAGGGACACAAGTTTTGGTCCTTAAGACCCCCGTCGGCGGAGGAGACCACGACCTTCACGAAACCTGGCGAAGCCAGAAGCAAATAATAACAAGTTTTACGAAGGATACGGCTGTTGTATTTAGAAAAAAACATTGATGTTTTTACTTCGTGGGTGGTCTTACTAACCAGGGGGAAAATAAATTGAACAATGCTCTTATTTAAAATGCGTGATTATTATGAATTTATTTTTTTTTCACGTTTATGTTAAATCAAAACGTTAGCCGTGTCCAGCTAGGTTTTCAACAAAAAACAACACAATAAAGCATGAGGCTCACAAGCCATTCCACAAAGTTTTTTATTTTATTATTTACAAGCCACGGATTTTTTTATTATGGAGCAGGAGCACAAGTTCCAAATGACTTTGTCGGGTCACCCGAACATGACTGCTGGATCCACGATCTTATAGACGCGACGCAGACGCCTCAACTATTATGACCCCATTATTATAGACGTTCTGTATATGACGCCGTTTTATATACGCCTTGTATACGTATAACCGCAGTATAGACGCCTAACATAACATCTTCATCTGGCTACTCATGCCTAACTAAAACGACAATTTATAAGTTATAGTATGCAATATAAAACTGAGTTTGGGAGGCAAATCAAGAGATTGTTGAGCACTTTTATCCTTGCCTAACTCGTAGATTCAACAGAGATTCATACCATTTGTCATTTTAAAATTAATTTTTATAGCCACAAGTAATAAATAAGCTTGGCTTAAGCATAAGTGAATATTGCAAAGTAAAGTACGTCAATTTGAAGTAGGAAAATCATCAAGGGTTAAAACATGAAAAATTACAACATGGGTCAGCCAAGTGGAACGATGGATCTATATAATATTTAAGTAGTTTGTGAGCTTTTGTAAAAGTGTAATTGACGTTAGTGCTGACCACAATATAACATTCAACAAGGCGTTTGTAGACTTGCACGCAACAGTTGTATCTCCCAACACCACGACAAAGGTACAATAGTAAATTGGAGAAATGTCAGTGGACAAAATATGTGTAATTGCAGACCACTTTCAACTATTCGAAGGCAAAGTGTGCGTTACGTTCGTATTGGAACATATCTCTGCTGAAGCTGAACAACGTGACAAGTGACAACATGGCTATAATCAATTTTACACCGAATCAACAACAGAATAGGGAATACAAAGCACAAAGTGACATCAAAACCACACACAACTCTCTACCTTAAACCCCATTTTCTATTCATCAGAGTAGAAAAACACAAAGAAAAACATGTTTTTAACTGTTCCGACATGGCAACCCACTGTCAATTTAAGCTAAGCTATAATTTGCGATTCACTGCCTGCCTGAAGTGTAAACCATTATTTTATTTTACTATAGAAAGCTGGCAAGGAAGCGCTAAGCGGGGCAAAAACCGGCGTGAAGGCGTTCATCCAAGTTATTTCGTCACCAAACCGATATATTAGGGTTTGTTTGCTTAGTGATGGTTGCTGTCGATTAGTACTACGTACTCTGCCTTACCCTACCCAGACGTTCAGTTTTGAACAGAAGGGATATAAATAAAGAGGTTAAACGCATTTTATAACGAACGAACATTCCGAAAGTTAACCGATATATTAGGGTTTGTTTGCTTAGTGATGGTTGCTGTCGATTAGTACTACGTACTCTGCCTTACCTTAAACCCGAACATTCAGTTTTGAACAGAAGGGATATAAATGAGGAGGTTGAACGCATTTTATAACGAACGAACATTTCGAAAGTAGGATAAAATTTTGAGGTTGAGAAAATGGCAGTTCCACCACACAAATCCCGATTTCAGCCCCCACCCGTGGGGCCTCATCGTGCCTCCCATTTTGAAAATTTCCTGATGGCCACCAAGGCGGAATACTTTTGCTCACACATGAGCTCCTCCAACTCCAAAGGATACGGTCCGGAGAAGTTTAAAAGGGATAATATTGCAATAGATATTGACTCGAGGCGCCCTGGACTCTCAGAGGATGAAGATCGCTCTCGGTTGTGCCTCAGTAAGGATTCGATCCCGGCCCTGTTCCTCACTGAAACTTCAATTCACGGGGTGAAATATATTGCCCAGGAGGAGCGACACTGGAGCGAAAGGTAAAACTACCAGACTTTCCCAATTAAATAGTATGCAAATTAATTAAGATGTATTCGTTTTAGTTCCTTTTAGAGCACGACATTATAAACCAAATCCCAAATCCGATATTACTTGTTTTACTACTACTCACTTTTTTCAGGTTGTTTTGGATAATAGCCTTTGTTGCTTGGTGTCCTATCCTCCGTGTATCTCATTTACGGATTGTGGGACCGCTATGATAAAACCCCGGTGGTTGTCACCTTTGACGTCAAGGATGTGAACACAAATTCAATCCCATTTCCGGCGGTCACCATCTGCAATCTCAATTTGGTATATTTATGCAATGCACCATATATATAACAAAATTGTGTTTGTAAAATATAACCTTAAAATTTGAAAGACCAAGTTTTAATCATTCTTTAATTCTTTGTTGCTACTAGTTTTCAAAACAAATGGTCACAAAATTAACAAAGTAAGACTCTTTATAAATTTATCATTCGTCCTTGAACGTATTGTCGTTATATTTTTCGTTAAAAATGATTGCAATAATTGCAGACGTTTGGAGGAATCCGATCGGTCGAGTCCGGAGTATCGTGACGCGAGCCACAAATTGGAAATTATAAGGTCATTATTTGTGTTCCATAATATTTAGGACATTCTATTGTAGATGCTTAATTTACAGTTTTTCAATTCCAGAGGACTATGTCATGCACAAAAGACATTTTTCAAAGAGAGCGGCCTAGCGTACGACGAAGATGAGCAACTCAACTTGGCAAACCACAGTCATGATGAAAGGATTAAGGACGTCGATATACTCGACTTTCTCACGGTTCTATATGATTGATGATTGCAAATTGATTATTATTTATGTACACAGTAAATCTAAAATCTAGGTTTGCTATTAGGAGGTTCCATGTCGTAATCTCACTAGGAGGTGCAAATTTGGTGGAGAGAATGGGACGTGTAGCACACTGTTCAAACCCATACTTACCGATTACGGGAAATGTAAGGAAGCGATACTTATTAACAGTATTCTTTAGTTTTCAATATTCACTTCTTGAAAACAAACAAAACCAACTTAGATGCTCTATTCATAACTTTTATAGGTTGTACCTTCAACATGCTACCCCTCCCACTACTTCTTAAGCATCCGTAAGATTTAATGAACATCGTCAATCATCATCATCATCCCATTCGCATGGTCAGTGGCTGAAAATGATTACATGTGATTTAATTATTTAGGAAGAATGCCGGGAAATCAGGGGGCTCCATGTATGATAATCCCATGTTGGGGTCAACAGCAAAGAAACACTGGAACGAGTCGGATCTTCTAGTTGTGGGGAAAGTGGGAATTCGGTGAAGACCACATTGAAATCCCATCAGGTGTGGAGCGACCTTACAGACAAAAGCGTGCAGGACGACGCTATGGATTGTCAATTCGCTTGGATTTGAATCGAAGTATGAATAAGTTGAATGTGTTTTTTAAATAGTTTGTAAATGTCATATTTTTATTTGTTATGGATGTAATATCTGTTTTTATGTTCCATAGGTGATCTCTATTGTCCTGTCGCTGACTCTGAAGGTTTGCAATTTACTCTGCATTCCCCGTTAGAAATGCCGCATGTGAAGGAGTACTCATCAGCGGTCCACATGGGAAAGGAAATTTTTGTGGAGGTAAACGCAGACGTGACGAAAGCGGATCAGGACATACGAATGTTTTCGCAGGTAGGCAGACAGAATCGATCAAAGCCTTTTATTATGTTACGGAAATTTGGAATTAAAAAATAAAATTTTTGGTGATAGGAAAAACGAGGCTGCTATTTTGAAAACGAAAGACAGCTGAACTTCTATGGACCATACACAAGCTCAGTTCACCAGGATTTATTTCATTGATTGATATCTTTTTTTAAATGCTTGGAATATGTTTTTTTATTTTTTTTTATTTTGTTGGCTGCAGGAGGAAACTGTATTGACGAATGCACGGCTCGTGAAATCGTAAAACAATGTAGTTGCGCTGCCTTCCATTTGCCAAGTGTGTCTTGAAATTAGATATATCTTAAAATTCAATTTAATGTATGACCGGAATGAATTCCTAAGAGAGATGCGTGTTAAACTTATAATTAGATTACCAAATGGACTCTGAGCATATCCACTTTTGCTTTAACAGCGCGGAACAGGAGTGCGTGGACAAGGCCATAGGCACGTAAAATGATTTTTATATAAAAATTGCACCTCATAAAATAATTGTTTTCAACCGTTATAATACATGTAATTTGTAATACCAGTGGAGGTGCAGAATGCGGTGGATGAGAAATGCCGGAATTGTGATCCCTTGTGTGAGGAAATCAAATACAGCCATCAGACGACAATTGCAAATCTGAAACCCGTAAATCGATTGATCAAACGACACAATAATAACTACACAGAGTGGGTTTCTAATTCACTTGGCATTACTTAACAATTTTAACGGGTTTCGCCGTCAAGATCACAATGTAACGCGTTTTTTATGCGTATTTATTATTCCTTAGGTGGAACAGGAATCGCTCACTGGCCCTTCTTCACATATTTTTTGGGAGTGAGCGGACAGTACCAAAATTGCGAAAAGCCCTCTATGGGATTGAAGACTTGATTGGTCGGTTATGTTGTCAATTTTGATTTTTGTGATTTTTATATAGGCTCATATAAAGCTCCTAGGTGTATTATCTGAATGGCAATGCAATAATAACTGGCTTCTTTTGTCAAAAATTTTTGCAGCAAGTACCGGTGGCATTCTTGGCCTTTGCTTGGGATTCTCAGTGCTAAGCCTAATCGAACTGATCTACTTTTTCACTTTTCGACCATTCCGGAAGCACTGCAAGCAGCGAAAATCTACTGAAAGGAAAAGGATTTCGGGTTCACAGGAAGAGTTCAGAAGACCAAACAAGAGACTGGCCTGGGATGGTCCGAGGGTGATTTACTAGCAATATGAATGAGGTGGTGGTTACGGAAATCTATGATATCATTATCTCAAATCTTATGGTCAAGGCAAATTGGTCGATTGTTTCAAAATATTTCGAAATCCACATACACCGCACAAAGCTAACTTTAACGTAATGTGGATTGGGTTTATTCCTGAAGGAGGGCTCTACAAAGTTAACACACAAACTTGCAGTTTCGCTGTCAAAATACATTGTTAATTGTGCTTCATTAGCGCCACTAAATAAATCAAACTTTATGGTCATATAATTTTAATTCGGATTGCCTCAATTTGTATTAATAATTTTTAGAATCATGCATTGTATGATGTCGGAGCGAAATTTCATTTTCAAACTATTTATTGTAGCTGCGATTTTAATTTTTTTAAAGTTGCACGCATATCCTGAACAAACGCATTTGGTTATTGGTAAGAGATGTTCAACTTAAATTTTATGTTTTATTGCAACTCTCGTCACCACTTTGTTTTTAAAACGTCAGTACAACAAAGCGTTTATAATTGGTTGAATTGATACTAAATTGTTTGAAATAGTGGGATTCAACACGTTAGGAGCTATTTGTAATTGCGTTTTAAAATGTAATATATTGCGGCTTTGGAACATTTTAATACCGAGTTAGTTTGATTTTGTTTTTTTGGTTATACTAGTGGATCAAGCGAGCCCCTGGAAATAAAATCAATCAATCAATTATTTTCTTTTCAGCTCAAAACCATATGTACAAGTTTCTGCTAGTAGAGGGAGGTTGTGCAACCACACTTCAAAATGACACCAGTCATATTTAAACCTAGTATGAATGGCACAAAATTTAGCAAACGTGCAAAATGTAAATCCGTTGTATGTGAAAAGCGAGCTAGTTGTAATTCGTAAAAAGGATCATTACAGATAAAACAAAAGATTATATTCAGTCGGCATGAAAGGAGCAAATCAATACAATATTGAAATTGGCCAGGTTACTTTTGACTTGATGAAAATGTTATGCTTAGGCAACACGAAAGCTAAATTCCGTTGACGAGTATAATACCATCTTCCCTCAATATGGCATCGGCATCATTTAAGTAATTAGAATTTTTTTACACGCCACCCACTTTCCACATGTAAACCTAAAAATTCCTATGCTGGTTTTCCATCCTTGACATGAATATCGTGATGGGCGTGGTGTTAGCGGATTTGTCTTTTCAAATATCTTCCCTGCTTGCCTGCCCTAAATGAAAACCAGACGGATTACGTGGGATCTAGTTTGCCATTAGTCGTATTAAATTTTCATCCACCGAGTTTGCGGAGGGACAAAAAAGTTATTGTACGTGTCAGTTGAGTTTCGTTCTTCAACTACCAGAAGTAGAGGTGGGAGTTAACGTCAGTTCCAAAATCTTCTCGATTTATTTCCATTGTCCAAAGTTTGCCAGTGGATTTTATACAACTCAAATAGACCATTCAACAGTTTGGCTAAAAGTTACATTTAACTGTTAATGTTAATCGCGCAACTTGTAGCACTCACTTGTTTTCCTTGTGAAGAAAATCCATATTATCACGGGCCAGAAATGAAAGGAATTAATTTCCAAATCTTCGTCCACGTCATCGTTTCTTTACTATCGTCAAACTTTTCCCACTGCCACACGGAGAAGGTTTCGGAATTTTTGCATATTCCACAAAGTAATTTTTCCGACCTTTTAAATAGCTTTGACAACTGCAGCCTCCACTTTTTCAAGATTATTAAAAAATCGGAATGGGAGGATAATAGTCCGATTTATGCTTCATTCGCAGCCAAGTCGCTTGGTCTAGAGAGCGGCTCCAAAGTTGTCATTCCTCAAATTGTCACAACAGGCGTGTCCGAGGCTTACCTGGTTTCCGAAAAATATCACCGATATACTATTCCACGTCTTTATTACAAAAAACAGTTGAATGTCGAGCAATGCTCTGCAATCATTTACCTCCTACCAAGATTCAAAAACGTGACGACAGAAATCTCCAAGGTAGAGACGGCTCTTAAATTAATTTATATGAAAAGACCCTTTCCACCCGACAACTTGCTCCGTCCACCACGTAGGAGAACCCTGCAATTTTTGAATTCTGACTATTTTCATTTATTCCCCACTTTCCTGATTTTCGTTAACCCTGGGAGGAAGTTGGATGGAAGTTGCCTGGACCCCCTAATGATACGGATAAAATACTTGGGAACATTCCCAGTCGTCCATCTTAATGAGTGCGCAAATCTGGTTCTGTTATCAAGACACTCCATTATTGCTCGAGATTTGCTTTACCATCCATCGCTTGTTCAATTTAATTACAGAAACGGCGCAGTAGTGGCCTCTCGCCGGGAAATTTTAGCGCAATGGGAATCCCAAAATTATAATAATTTTACCCCACTTTCTAGCATTTTCAGGGCAGACCAGTGCGATGGACGGATTAGCAAAATAGGCGGTTTCATTCAAGAGAAACAAAGTGCATCCAAGTGCATCCTAGACATGTACTTCCTGGGAGAGTCCAATGAGCTCCGCCAGTTTACTTCAAACTATTACTATTTTGATTTTGGAATTGGTATGACAATTGGTCCTTTGAATTTTTTTAAGTATCCTCTGAGCTCAGTTTTCATAAACGGCGGGTACAAATACAGCATGCTTGTGAGCAGAGAAACCACCCCGTCATCCGCCGCCAACCTTGACGTCTTGTTCCTCCTCAGCTCCCTCTCCTTCCCGGAGTGGAAGTACATTTTGGGGGCGTACCTTCTCGTCGTGGTATCCCTCCTCCGAAATAATTTCCAGGGAGCAATGCTTTTCAGCTTTGCATCCCTTATTGAACAGGGCATTCCATGGGGAAATAATCGACGGGCCACATTTATCATAACGGGGTGGCTCTTTGTCGCCATCCTAGTTCGGAACATTTACACATCCAGAATGACTTCATATTTAGTCAGCGAACCGGACCCTGAAGGGTTACCAACCTCCTTTCGGAATGCCTTTACTGATGCGAAACTACCTATTTATGCTGATGGAGTATTTGGACTAACCATAGTAGACGCTGTGGAATACATGTGGAGAAACAAAAGTACTTCTAGAATTACACCCTATGGAGCACTGGAACATAAAATTTTGAGGTATCTGCACAGACTTGGAATTGACATGGGAAAAAGTGACAATTTTTTGGATTTATTTCAGAGGTGAGTATCATGTCATGCTTCTTGGAACATTGCTTCGCTTTGCAGTTAAATTCGCAGGTAACACAATCTCTTTCTTCCTTTTACCGTTTTAGAACAAACTGGACCCCACGAGCCCATAGTGCGCGACAAGGCCTACGAGTAGAGGATCGATTTATTTTATATTTACGCAACCAGATCCGATACAGCCTCGATTATAGATGAGTTTCCTCCCAGCTGCTATTTGCGATCCATGATGTACTTTTATGGGAACTACACCATCTACGAAAATTCTGAGCAGCCACTTTTCCCACAAAATCATGTATGGCACTTTTCAGTGCCATTCTATTTTTTTCGCTCTTTTCTCTCGTACTCGTCTGCCATATCCGCAAGCGGGATTTACAGCAGGCTGAAAAATAGGGAGGAAACCGCTGTCACAGTCAACAGTCTACGAAACCTGAATATATTAGCAGGCTTTAATTACACTTGGAATTTCGTATCCTTTGCACATAATCAAGCAACGGCGATGCAGGAAGTGTGGCAAGGGGAGCAAAATCAAACTATCAATTTTGGAGCCCTTAGTTCGGTGTACACCGTTTATCTAGCTTTTCTGGCATGCTCACTGGCGGCATTCCTTGTCGAGCTGTTATGCAGAAGGGTTAAATGGGAGCTGTATGTCAGCACGATCCAGGCTTGCGTTGTGGCCCTTCGTAAAAATTGGGCAGTCACAACTCACCGACTAAAGTCCTCTGTCAAGTTAATTATAATGGTAGTAATCATATTTGTACACTTTTGGGTGTGGGTGGTGGAAAGCTAGATTCAAAGCTGAACATTTGATGGGAATGCAGCGCAAATATCAATTCGTCTGAACTAATTATTGATTGGAATCACTGTTAGTTAAATTGCCTTGAATTATTGAATGCGTGGACCCTTCGCTGCCCAGATCTTCAAAATTATTCGGAATGGGGCTTATTATCATGTGCGACCCTTTTTAGCATGCGACCAGGATATATAATCATGCAATCACCAGGCCAAACGAGCATGCGAAAACCGTAATATGCAAAAACTTTCGAGTTTTTAATCCTCAAATAATGACATTTCTTTCCGGAAGAATATAGGTTCAAGCAATGTGTGTAAGTACAAGATCAATAAATAATATATCTACCAGCTTTCTTTTGACTGGTTGAAATATTTATCTGAACTTTATCCATATATTACTATTTAAGCAATCCAAACTCTCCATTCCTTTAAAGGGAACAAAATCCTCCAATGCCAATACTAATTAATTAGTATTTCGTACGCGCAACCCACTTTTCACACGAAAAACTTGAAACTTCAGTTTAATGTTATATCTTGAGTCGTTTGGTGTTGTTCATTACGTCGTGGCGTGGGTTTTTTGATGGATGTGACGTCGATCGATTTCACCTAAAATATTATCCTTGCCTCTACTTATATTTCATGGAAGCCAGACTGCTACCGTTACCGTGGTGGTGAAAGGGGTTGGGTTTTCGCCATTAGCTGTGATTAATTTGTTTCGATTCAACCTGCGAAGTGGCGCAAATGTCCTTCTACTTCTACAGTTGGGCTTTGTCAACTATCAGAAATTTAAGTAGACACCAGCTTGAAAACTTGAATTCTCAAAATTTGGGTAAGTTATTATTATCGGGAGTTTTCCGCTGGACATCATACAACGCACCAGCGCTTCAAAACGTTAATTAAAGTAACTTTTGATTTCTCAGCCTATCTCACCCGCTGGCTTCCCTCTGGTGCTGGTGAAGAAAATCATCAGAATTATCACAGATCAGAAATGAGAGGGATTACTTTCCAACTATTTTGTCTGATCGCTTATATGTTCCCACTTTGTTTCACGCACTGCTACGGGCGCAAGGCTTCGGAATTTCTGCACATTCCACAAAGCAATTTTACTGACCTTTTGAATAGCTTTGATAACTGCAGCCTCCACATCTTCCAGATTACAAAATCGGAATGGGATAATAGTCCGATCTACGCGGCATTTTCAAATAAACAACTTGGTCTAGACAGCGGACCCAAGTTGATCACACCCCAGCTGGTCACAACAGGCCTGTTCGAGACCTACCTGGTTTCCGAAAAATATCACCGATATACCATTCCACGTCTTTATTACAAGAAACAGTTGAATCTCGACCATTGCACTGCATTCATTTACCTCCTACCAAGATTTAAAAAGGTGGCGACAGAAATCGCCGACAGAGACAAAGTTGAAGTGGCTCTTAAGCTACTATACATGGAGAGACCTTCTGACCATGGCAACATACTCCGTCTACCATATAGGACTGGTCAAGTGCTTTTGCATTCCGACTATTTTCATTTATTCCCCACGTTCATGATTTTCGTTAATCCTGGAAGAAAAAGGGATGGAACGTGCTTGGACGCCATGATACGGCTAAAATACGTGGGAACATTCCCAGTCATCCATTTAAATGAGTGCAGAAATCTGATCCTTTTCACAAGCCACTTTCTTACACGCAATCTGCTATACAGTCCAACTCTTGTTCCATTTAAACTGCAAAACGGAGCAGTAGCTGCCACTCGCTGGCAAATCTTGGCACAATGGGAATCCCACAATTATTATTTTACCAAATTTCCTAGCGCTTTCAGTACAGAGCTCTGTGATGCAAGGATTGGGAAAATAGGTGGTTTTGTTCAAAAGAAACAGGGTGCATGGAGGTGCATGCTGGACCTATTCTTCCGGAACGAGTCCACCATGCTCCGCCAGTTTACGTCCGACTATCGCTACTTTGATTTTGTTATTGCCAAGACAGAGGGCCCACTGTATTTTGTCAAGTATCCGCTGAGTTCTGTTTTCGTGAACAGCGGATTCAAATACAACATGCTGATCAGCAGAGGCGTCCCCTCATCCGCCAATCTTGACATCATGTTCCTCTTTAGCTCCCTCTCTTTTCCGGAATGGAAATACATTTTGGGAGCGTGCCTCCTCGTGGTGGTAGCCCTCCGTAGAAATAATTTTCAGGGAGCATTGCTTTTCAGTTTTGCATCGTTAATCGAGCAGGGTGTTCCATGGGGAAATCGACGAGCTACATATATCCTAACGGGATGGCTCTTTGTTGCAATCCTAGTTCGAAATATTTACACATCCAGAATGACTGCGTATTTAGTCACTGAGCCGGACCCTGATGAGTTACCATCCTCCTTTGGGGCTGCTTTCTCAGACGAAAACTTGCCAATTTACGCTGACTCGCTATTTCTTACGAAGGGACCTGATGCCGTGAAAACCTTATGGGGTGACCATAGTGTTTCCAAAGTAAAGCCCAATTACACCCTGGAAGAAAATGTAGTGAAGTATCTGTGGAGGCTTGGAGTTGGTAAACCGTATTTGTATACCAATTTCCGGGATAGCGTGGCGGGAGAGGATAATAGCTTTTGGGATTTATTGCAGGGGTAAGAAGAGGCTGGTGCACAGCACCAGCCTCAAATGTGCTGGAAAGGAACTTTTTTGGCATTTCACACAGCCCTTTTTCTTTTGAACATGAGGCTAACGCAATTATGTTGGTGTTTCTATTTTAGAACAAACCGGGCACTACAAGTACAACCTGCCCAACATGTACTGCGAATAGAAGACAAATTTATTTTTATTTACGATACGAGACCCGATTCATACTTGGATTTTCTTGGTTGGATTCCCACCTCTTATTTGCGATCCATGCTGTACTTCTACGGGGACTATAGAGTCTACGAAAACTCTGAGCAACCTGCGTTTTCCCAAAATTACATTTTGCATTTTTCAATGCCGTTCTATTTTTTTGGGCGCTTTGTCTCCTACTCATCGGCCATATCCGCAAGCGGGATTTACAACAGACTGGAAAATATTGAAGAAACCGTCGTCACGGTCAACCTTTTAAGGAACCTAAATCCTTTAACCGGTTTTAATTACACTTGGAATTTCGTATCCTTCGCACATAATCAAGCAACGGCGATGCAGGAGGTGCGGCAAGGGGAGCAGAATCAGACGATCAATTTAGAAGCACTGGGTTCGGTATATACCGTTTATGTAGCCTTTTTGACATGCTCACTGGCGGCTTTTCTTGGCGAGCTGCTTTGCGGAGCTGTCAAATGGGAGTTTTGTGTCAGCAAGGTCAAATCTGGTCTTATGGCCCTTTGCAACCATTGGGTAGGCACAGCTCGCCGATTAAAATCCTCCTTCATGTTATTGATAATAGCAATATTCGTATTCATACACGTTTGGTTATGCCTGATTGAAAACTAGACAATAAACAGGTGATTGAGTCGTGGGATGATATCCTTGGAAATATCAAGTTGTCTGTACTAAATATTGATGGTAAAAAAACCTAGATTGAGATGGAAATAAAGTAATTATGGTAAACTTTAGTTTGGTGTGCGTTGGTTGTGACAATTCTAGGTCCACAGTGCAATATAAATACATTATACATTTATCACAAAAATTCTTTAAATTCGTTAAGCTGTTTCTTGCTGGTGTTTAAAATAATACTTAGCAAGTGATACATTAACATTTAATGTTAAAACTGTAATAAATCCTCAATCCTCAAGCTCTTTTATTTGATGCTGGCTTGGTCGCGTTGTGTTGGACTTCTTCGATCGGGGGTCTTCAACTCCAAAAATTCCTTCCCCTCCCAAAAGTTGTTCTTTGTCCTCCAAAGTTTCTGGGGGCCAATGATTCAGCGTTTAATTCAGGGAGGGCCGCGGATGCGAGTGCTCCATCCAGCAACGCCCATCGCCCCGATAATAAACCAGGGAGACTTCTGCTATAATTTTCCCTGAATCAATGAACCATCAACTTGGATTTTTAAAAAATAGTTTGTTGTTTCTTACATCAAGCGAGCACCTTATTGACATTATCAATTATCAAAACGCAATAGCAGCGTACCGTGTATGGCGTGAACATGATGATGCTCGAAGGGTAAAACTCGACGAATTAAATAAAAGGGTAGAAATTGATTGGAACTCCTCGTTAATACTTGATATCTTCCTTTTCAGAAATCAGGAAATATATATACGTATATATGTTCCGTGTTCTGTGAATAAAATAAATCCTCTGTTTTCTTGCTCATCTTCATCCCTTTCAGTATATTATCTCCTTCATGGTTTTTCATAGTTCAATGACGTCACCTAAAGTTAAAATACAAACACTGTAGCAACATGCGTGAACAGACCCGTACAACGGAGGAGAAGAGTAGCAGCACATCATCCTTCATACATATTTCATATACATATTTTATGCTGTTTATGAATGCATGCTATATGTGGGATGAGGGAAAGAATGGTGAGTAGTAGTAGTCGCTTATGGGAACTGGGAGAGCTCACATCCCTCTCAAGAAGAGTTCTGATTCTCAGGTAATAGTAGTCGTAGCAAATATAGCCACTTTGGGCTAAAATTGTAGTATCCATTCTTATCAGTTTAATAATTATAGTGTGGGCAATTATTGTGTGTGTGACAATAAATTACCAATGGTGAACAGGCACGGTATCCTGTCGAACAAATAACTGTATCATCCAACCTTTCCTCCAATTTCACATATCATCCAAATCATTGGGTTCATCCGGAACTTTCCTGCAAGCTAGTACGGGAATGCATCGCAGTTAATAAATTGCACATTAAAACTATCATTTCCGTAGGAATCAGCATCTCCCGTGGAAGTTAGATGGCGACCGATTTGGCAATTTGGAAACCCGATTTGTGATTGTGATTGTGAAAAAACAGAAAAGTTAACGGAGATATAGGGTGCGTGCAAAGCATTCGGACTAAAGTGTGCAAAAAAAACGTTATAATAATTATAGAGGAGTGCAGAATCCGATTCTGCAACCTCTATAAAAAAGTGAACTGTGAGAGCCACTGGATTGGGAACAAGTAAACCTGAGGAAGAAACTTCCTTTTTCGGAGCCAGTTTTGGGAACTCACCATCGAGTCCACCGGGTATATAGCGGCCAAGACAAGACGGAGCTGAAATCCCTCGGATTGAAAAGCAGGGAAACATCATCATCATCATTTTCATTCAAAAAATTGAAGGGTATTTTACGGTAGCATCAGGAAAGTAAGTCAAAAAATCAAGTTTATTTGGCAGGCTTCTGCTTTCCACTCTCTAACCAGCATCATTTCTCTTTCAACTGTCATGGCGGATTTCTTATACATACATCCGCCACGACATCATTATAGCTAGATAGATAGGTATATTCCTATAGGTATAAAAGTAGAGAGCCATTCCATATTTTTTCCCCCACTCTTCAGTCAACATTTTTTCTGAACGCTCCAAGCAAGGCGGAGCTCACCGGTCGTATATTTTTTTATCGTTGGCTCACTCCCATTCCCATCCACATCACGCACTACAGTGCATACGGAGAAGATATATATATATATTTTTTCTTCTCTCTCTCTTTCCTTCTCTCCCTTGCACACATACGCACACGGCAATCTGCCAGCATCTTAACGTTGGTTTCATACACAAGTAAACGAATGTTCAGAGTTTGACTCTGATATCGTTTACTAGGCGAGTCTAACACGGTACGACCGTGATTCAAGCCAATGGTATTTCCACAACGAGAATAAGATTCTCGAGTGGAATCGCATATAAATCAATGAAGCATACAACATCCACATAACTACTACATAGTACCAACCACATGTTTAGCTAGACAGGTGGAATACACATATATATATATACTGTTGGAGATTGTGGAATAGACTAAATTAATGTACGATTGAACTGTATGTTAGGTATTGCTAAATATTATTGTCAAGTATATTGTGATCCATGTTGAGGATCAAAGATATTGTGAGCATTTAGTTTTTTCACATTGCCACTCAAAGTGTATGTATCTACGCTATAACACCACTACTACAGCTACGACTACCACCTACGACTCAACTTCTCAATTGGAGTAAACCAAGTGAAGTATAAGATACTTCAATGGTTAGTCAATCAGTCAGTTAATTAATTAATTAAAAAACGAGTGCCAATTCAGTCTGAAGATAATAATAACCGACAATTAAACAACCAACTCACGGATCAACTCCAGACTACGAGGTGTAGGACACCTTGCCTGGAATAATTAATTAAGTCGAATTAAAGTTGAATTCAAGAACAAATAGCAAATAACAGTCAACAACAGCTGGATGTCAGGGACTGACACCGAAGAGGAAACAAGTGAAAATATACACAAAACCAGAAGCGGGGCGACATATTACGACCCACACAGACCTCCACCAACTACTAGAAAGTATAACCAAAAAGGTTCAAAAAGGGGACAACCATCCGCTTGGTCAAGGAAGTGGCCCTTCGGATCTGAAAGCCGGTCCTTCAACGAAAGAAGTTAGATCGCCAGATACGGAAGGAGGCCCTACCACTGACCAGAGTGGTTCAGGTCATACAATACGTCCATTCCCCTCAATTGAAGCAGACGGAACTCAGCCTACAGGGACGCCTGGATAGCTGAAACAATCCGTAGTTTCAAGTAACGAGTTCTACTCTCCACAAGAAGATTTATTTGGAGGAGCGTCAGACGAAGAATCACAGGAAGGACAAAGTATCCCTCCAGAACATAGCCCGATCCCGACATCAGCCATTATGGACGATGACGCGACGCGACTCATCGACGAGAGAATTCAACCCTACATTAGACAGATTCAGCAGCAATTCGAAGAAAACCGTAAAAGTCAACAGAGGACAATCGAACAACTTACCCATTCCAATCAATTGTTGGCGGAACAGCTTAAGAAGCTGTCACCAACAAGAACCATCAACGCTTTGAGCAATGTTAGACTCACGTCAGTCACCACCAACATTAAGAGACCGGAGTTCGACCCCGGAAAGACATCCCCAGCAGTGTTCCTGAAGGATGTAGAAGGATATTTTGTCAGCATGCAATACGCTGAGGACCAGTACGTCTACATGATCAAACAAATACTACCAGAAAGTGTCACGAGTTGGCACGACCATCAGTCAGCCAAGTTCAAAGATTGGACAACTTTCAAGGCAGAGTTCACCACGAAATATGCCGGGTTCCAGCAGACCGAGCAGATGATGTTACAGCTTAGAACGAGGAGACAGAGGTTCACCGAACCTACGGAAACCTTCATTTATGACATGATGAGGTTATCGAAGAACTGTTTCCCAGACGATGCAGAAGAAAATCACGTCAGCCGAGCCAAGAACGCTTTGATTCCCAGACTTCGAATAGCAGTTACAGCGACTAACCCGAAGACAGCAGCGGAGCTTATTCAGTTTTGCGAAGATGCCACACTAGCTTGCATAGCCGAGACTTCCAGACGTAGACTCGACTACGACGTCCCACCAATGCGGCATGGGGACCGACCAGATAACAGTTACCAACAAGATAGCGGGAACACTAATAATCCCAATGACAGCACCAGTGGTCAGTACAAACGACACCAACCTTCAACAACAGGCCGCGGGGAGATGGAGCGTGGAAAATCTGGATTTTTTGAAGATGGCAACGGCAAAGGCTACCGCAGTCGCGGAACTGACAACCAGTACAGCAACCGAGGGAATAGAAATTATAATTCTTACAACTTCCAAAGCCACGACTCGGGACAATTATACAACAGTGGACAACACAGCTCCAATAGCTATGATGACAGTCATCCCGGTCCGTCACACTCATCGGCGACACGAGATGCCACAGGAACATACCGAGGTGGGAACCAGTCAATGCTAACGTACAACCACGGAAAAGGAAACGGAACCAATCCATCTACCAAGGCTCAGCAGTGCCGAAAATGCCTTGGATATGGTCACATTGCGAAGGATTGTACATCACTAGTTGCAATCACTATGATGGTTATGGAAAACGGAGAACTTTGTCCAGTTGAGAACCTTGAAGATTACGAATCTTGGGAGGTTTCAGAACACTATGGTCCGGATTTAAACCAGTAAGGAAGGGAATGACGACTCCATCATTTCCATTTCCAAAGAAACCGAGACATAGAAAAGGAGAACAACTTGTAAATATGATTTCAGAAAACTCAGAAAGACAAGCACTCAGTATTCAAGGCGCATATCACTTAGCAATAATGGAAGAAGAAGCGGGGAATCTTCGACCACAATTCCAACCCAGTACGGGAACGAAAATAGTTCACAGAAATATGGAAACCACGGCACCTCTAACAAAATTCAAAATTCAAAAGAAATTAGCAGATAAAATCAAGGAGCATTTGGAATGCAATGTTGTTTACCCCATCGCATACAAACACAAGAAATCGATAATAGTACATAGGCCTACAGCTGCTTGGGATGCGAAGTTAAAGCGTGTTTCCGGAAATAACATCTTTACAGCTGACTCGCACTCAAGAAACTCGACTCCAACGTTACCAACAGAGATTGAATCGATGGGAGAAACACATGCACCAATTACACCAGTACTAGAGCAGCGTATGTACGCTGCCAACAGTACAACAGCAACAACTTAAGAAATACTGTCAAGATTTGGGGATAGAAATTATACTCCCGCAATACGAGGAAGCCAAGGGTTATCCAGAAACTAAAATACTTCTAAGAAGAAATACTAATCAGTCTAGACAAGTCGACAGAAACGACCTACAACCCTTTGGAAAAAAGCAACCGTCAGCTTTAGAGAAGCAAGACGGAAACCCAGATGACCCCCAGAAAGTAGTCACTGAGGAAATTAACAGGGAAGGAGAAGAGCCTTCACCTACTACTGGTAAAGGCAAGAAATCTTTACTTATGAGGATATCCGACAAATACAAATCTCGATCTGGCCAATCGGGGATCCAAAGGAAAACAAAGCACAAAGAAAATAAATGCGTCAATAGAAAAATTGAAATTCAAAGAAATAAAATCCTCGCAAATCATGAGAGAAGATCCAATTGAGAAGAGAAAGATTGAGACAGAATACAGACAAAATACAATACAGAAAATACAAAAGAGAATATGAAGAGCCCAGAGAAACCAAAACGACCACAAGCAAGCCCTTACTACACACAACGGGCATACCGCCACAAATAAGAGAAGTTGTGGACACATTTGACGGCCCAGCCGTAATCAATATGAAAAATGAAAATAAAAAATAGTAAGAAATCAGAAAACAAAAGAAAAAAGAAAAAGAAAACAATTCCTTCAGCCGTATATTCATGGGAAATAACAAATGGGTGTGCAGCGATAAAACTCGCGTTAGAAAAGTGCAAGAAATAGCTCAAGTCAAACTACCATTACTCAACCCGTAAAAGAGGAGTACGAAATTTAACTTGCCGAGAGTAGAATCAGATTCTGCGCGGCAGGAATCAATCAAGACATGTAGTAAGACGGAACAACTAGTCGGAAAAACACAATGATTTTAAATATTGGCAACGCTGAAGAAAGAAAATCAGCAGTTGAGTAAAAGTCTGATAGCATAACATACAGTTCTACAAGCAAACCGAGAAGAGCCAGATGACCAGGCTACATAGAACACTAGAGAAACTTGAGACCTCGGGGAACGATACGCTATAGGAGTAGCTTCAACAGAATTAGCTTTAATATTAACTTAACATTATAATAATATAGCTTATTATAATATAGCTTTAACTTTGGTAGACATTTTCATACGGCATGGCATGATTGGAAGTAGTATGACTATTTTGGTCATGTCCAACAACAGCACCAAACGTCGGAGTAGCAATGACGACCTAGCATCTGTTCGCAGAGTATAGTTGTGTATATAAAACCAAGTGAGCTGATCACGGTATATATAATCGTTTCAGATACCATGAGTTGGTCACCAGTCCCAAACAACATAGCAAGGAAGTTCTTTGAAAAGGTGGTACTCTCATCGTTGGTGGAAGAAAAACATACAACAATTGGAAAACACTATCGCCTAAAGAAGATTCCACCAAAAGAGCCACTGTGGTTTATCAACCCATTTGCTACCTATGTGGACAAGTTCAATAGGACCCACGCATTCACACTGGCAGAACGAGAGGACATCATACTATACATCCAGAGATATCGGATACCCGTGAGATATATCTATAGCAACGACGGCCGATATAGAGCATTGAGAATGCTTCGAGTGGAAATCGTAGTCTACGCACTGCCGCAAGTTCTGTCCCATAGTCGAAACAACCCACGAGCATAACAACATGGCAGCTGGACGAACACAAGAACATTCACATTTCAAAACTCAACCAACCAACATTTAATCACTACGACACGGCGAACAGTAAGGAATGGAAGAGACCAACATATCTATTCCGAAGGAGGAGCGTATATACATAAGTTTAGTTATAGAAAATAGTTATAAAATAATCTAAAACAAAAAACAAAAAGAATACTCAGAGAGTAGTATGACTACTTAGAGTAAAAAAGCATTAGACTACGTTGACCATGTCTCTAAATAACGCCAATCAAAATTGAGTAGTATGATTACTTAATGCGCACAGTAATATGACGGCGTAGCACCAAATCGGAATACAATACCAACAATTAACTAATTGTCGCTATCCGCTATGCTTAAAACTATACAGGCATATCCGTAATCGATTTTCTTTTTAAAAGTCATTTCAGGAAGAAGTCACGATGTACCTTGCACAGAAATAGTAAGACTATTTAGTGCAAGTCTACAACCAGGCGGCCATGGCCAGCAGAATTACCCGCAGATTACGACGCCGACCAAACATGCCACGAGGATGCGGCGATCAGACGAAGAACCCTCAATCAGAGTATGACTCTGAAGAGGAGTGCAAATCACTTAACACCTGACAAGAGAAGTCCCAGCTTGGGCGATGAATTCCGAACGAGACAGCAGACCATCAGCTGCAAGAGACAATAGGCTTACATGGCCGAGGAGTACAGTAGTCATTGTAAATAATAAACATGACATTCCTAAACTAACTAGGAAACCAACAGTAAAGCAAAAAGAAAACGTGCAGGATGCAACATATGACAGCAAAGCCAACCACACACAAGCAATATAATTGCGAGCCACTTCCAATACAAACCAAGAGCCAGCCGAAGTGGAGACAAGCATGTTAGAAGTTATCATCGAAAGATGTCACCATTCCAGCGTTTGGAGACGGACCATAGGAAGCGGAAGGAGGGGCCTTTTTTGAATACTTTTCACGGAGAGGCCTTAGAACCGGGCGATGTA
>JAANSN010002219.1:0-25687 GCA_036850665.1 Dicranocentrus wangi | reverse complement strand
CAGACGGACGGACGGACGGACAGACAGACGGCCAGGGGTAAATCATAAGCTCGCATATAGTACGCAGCGAGCTAATAAGGAAGCCGAGATTACCAGATTGCGTTGTTACCCTTCCATTGATTGCAATAAAACAAAATTTCCAAAGTTCGCAATACAATTTGAAATTCTCAGAATATAATATATATTATACTACTATTATATCATATATATATACTTTAATGTCCCTGTGTTGGGAAAACGCAAATTAAAATGAATGAATGAATTAAATTTAAACTATCAAGGCGGAATATTTACTCAATACTGAATACGGGTTGAGTGGTCCATCACGTATGTTTAGTGAGGTTACGGGGGATTTCAACTAGTAGTAGTCCCCTGAACAATAGTAATAATAATCTCGCTTTAACTACGTCACTCTATATTGGAGTCAAGCCAGGTGGTGCTTGTTACTTGGAATCGGAATTGCAAGAAATGATTGTGAAGTTCCGCCTGGTGTTTCTTTTGAATATAATATTTTTGCCTATTGTAAAACCTTAGGGATCTATTATGAATCATCAATTCGTTGTAATTAGGTAGATTATTTGTTGGTATGAAACTGGGAACTGGCTACCGTCCTCCAGGCCTATTGTCAGATGAAACCTCATGCTGCCGACTAGAAATGACCCATACTTTCGGTCCAACCATTTGCCGCATTTGAAAGAGGAATGTATGTATTTGTTTACATAAGGATGGTGTGTCAAGGAGTCGACACGGCTCACCATTTCAGTCAGCCAAGAAAATTTCGGAAAGTAGACATTGTAAACGTTAGGCTGAGTTTCAGCTTTAACTCCGGTCTTGGTCTTGATTACTCAATCAAATTCTTAAGCTCAATATTATCCTGTCTGGCATATTGGCATATCATGAACTTGACACCTGGTTCTTTTATCGCACCGCAGTGCAACAGCAGAGGGTCATTTTGCACTATTTTTTGCATATAGACATTAATTTTACATGAGAGAGGACAAATGAAGCAAAGGTCGCTCAATGCCATGCCTAATATTCTCTTCATTAATCATTCGGTTAAATTAGTTTCAGACAGTTGACAAACTTGCTCGGTGGAACTTGTTATCTCGAAAAACTTTTGTCTGTCTATCTTTTTCATCAGCACAACATGTTGATAATGAATCATCAGGACCATATTCTTCAACATTCATAAAGACTAACTCAAATGATATTCAAACCAATATCAATAAGTCATGTGTCCCCGTTGAATCACAAAAACTTATTTACAAAATGAATTTCTGTTTCAAAATTGTCTTAACATTATTCCTAGCTGTTATATCCGTCTCCGTTGTATTGTCTCATCCAGCGTCTACACATAAAAATGACGTCAACAGGCGACTTCCATGGATTCAGCAGTTGATCTTGGCTCAGCTTTCCAAATCCAGCCCTGATGTAGTCAACAACATAATATCCAGTGATCATTTTTGGAATTCTGTTTATTATCCTCCCTTCATCGACACAACCTTCGTTGATGTCCGTACTGCACTTACACAATTGAAAAGGCTTCCAGAGGGAGAAATAATCCCGGAAATAGGGTTGCGTTATGATTTTCCATTTTGTGCGATTGACATTTGTTGGGATATCACCCTACGAGTGTCCACACTGTGAGCTAACTAACGCTTATTTAAATATCGTACATGTAGAATGTAGGTTTGTTAGTTTATTTTCAGCAGGTATGTAGCTTTATTGTATGAAATAATAATATGCTACAGAGAAACAAGTATGATGGGGTTGAAGGATATCATTTCTGCAACGGATATATCTCCTTCCATCATCCGAAACAACTTCCGTGTCCCACTGTTTAATTGGACCATTCCAAATTTTTCGTTTAACATTTCTGGAGATCTTGGCGAATACCAGTCTGTGTATAGAAATTCGTACTTGGTCAATCAAAATGTACAAGCGGACCTGTTTTTCCGCTACACCTTTGATCCCGAACTTGGAGTTCAAGTTGACAAGCTTACTATTGAATTCAACGAGGCTGATTTGGAAATGGGACTTTATATCGAGAGCGGGACTTTATACCTAATGGAAGGTGGAGAGCCCATTGACTTTGGGCCAGTCTACATTGACTTGGTACCTGACTTACTTGATGCCTGGCACAATTATAGAGCAGATTATGAAACTGGTCTCCAATTTAGAATTAACTGTCTCTTGGTAAGCAGACTTTTATATGCGCCAAAATTGACGGGATTTTAACTACGGGATTTGGTTTGCGCGACTAATTTTCTTTGATGTTGGTAAATGCCGGCAGAGCAATAAACGTGTAGACCCTAATGATTGTGACACTCAATGGGAGGGGGACGTCTCTGTATTTTACCACCCGATGAATATTATCCAGTTGGTTCAAACAATCGGTAAAATCATTATTTAATTTTACATATTTCATTGTTCTGACTCATTATATTCTGTCTGACTTCTTGGTAATTAATCCTACACAGCCATTGGTTCCCGTACTGAATGACAAGCCACTGGTCCTTCTGTACAGATCAACTAGTCCTCGGTGTACTTGCATGTATGTAATAGCAACATAAAATTGTGCTTGTGGTTATCTAAACGAATGGTCCAGTTCTGTTCAGTTGTGTCAGTTTTATTACAGTGCAACGCTATATTTGTATATAATGTAAAAATACTTTTCATTTGTTAAATTGGGGTGAATACGTTGCAGTAAAAAGTATAGTAAGCATATTAAAAAGAGTGTAATGAGCTGATAATACCATGATTGAGTTGTTTGTATCAGCTAAATAAATTTAGTTTTAAATGGATCGATAACGGCTACGAACTACTAAATACCAAGCTACCAACAAAGGATTGAACAGTATCTGGTAACAGTAGTGTTTCTGGATTACAATCATAATATGAAATCACACGTATATACAAATAGAATGCCACGATTCAGCTTCCTCCTCCGACATGGAAAATATATAGGTAGGTCAGGCATGACTCTATCGGACGAGGTGCGCATATAGGTATATCTATAGGGTCATGTTTAACATGACTATGGTTTTTACTCGATAAAGAAGGCAATTTGTCAATGCACAAAATTGACAAAATACATTCTGCATAAACTCCGCTTGAGTTTGAGTTGAAGTAATGTGCTTGCCAAATGTGACAGTGACAACCGATATTCAGATGGCTTATCGAATGGGTAATTGGAAAATCGGCAAATCAAATTGCTTTTAAACATTACATTCATTAGCTAAACCATGAAATAGAGTCAATGTGAAAACAAATTGTCGTGTTCTTCCCAAAAATTAGTCCATAGTGAGTTTTTGTCAAAGTCATAACTTATCCACGACCCACGATATAGTTAGCCAATACAATTTTCCTTCATAGTTCATCCTAAAGGTGTTACAATAAAAATGAAAACTGCTAACGTTGTCGTACTACTTGCTACCCTGCTTGTATCACTATGTGGTCCAACAACCATTTGCAACCCAATCTCACCAACTCAGAGGAGCTACAATATTGACAATTTTAAAAGCATGCCTTTCATTGACCGCGCAATCCTTGCTGCTGCTTCCAAATTGAAACCTGATCTTTCTAGGAACATCCCAATGAAAAGTTTGTTTGATGAATATGACCATCCTGCGGTGGATGCGGTGTACATTGAACTACGATCCCTTCTGCTTCAAAGCAAACTGATTTCGGAAACCGGTAGTCTGCCGGAAGCGGACTACTACATTGAGGATGAGTTTTGTTTTCTCTGGTGTGAAATAATCTACATAAACATTACGAGCAAGTAAGACGTGTTCATGATTGTATGTATTGGGATTGGCAAGCGTTATATTAAAAAAATAATTAATAATAAAATGTTTAACTGCGTAGAGAATCCAAAATACTGGGATCAAAAGATATCGTTTCCACAACGGATATTACTCCGACCACCCTCGTCAATACTTTTTATGTCCCTGACTTTACGTGGACAAGTCCGTATTTCTTAATTAATATAACGAACGAGAACGGTCATCAAACTTTATACGAAGGCCAGCAAATTGATATCAGGAACTTGGCAATAGTTTCAACAATGGATTATACTTTCGTTCCGGAACTGGGAATTCAAGTGAGCAAAGTTGATATAGACTTTGGGATATCAATATTACATCACCACACTTGTGGACTCATGGCACGTGCATCCCAATGGGACTATTGAAAATCTTGGCGAATTTATCTACGACTATGCCGAGGACATGATAATGGATTGGGAGGAAAATTACCATGTCGAATACGAAGAGGATCTTAGATTTAGGATAAACTGCATTCTTGTAAGCATCTTATGTGTTTGAATTAAAATTACGAAATTACCAATTCCCAACGACTTTGGAATTCAATTTACCATTTTATACTTTATATTTTGTCTTCTAGAGCGGTGCTAGATCAAACCCGGTTGGGTGTGAAAAACAAGACAACGAATACTACGACTCTGTTATATACTCAAAAATGAATATTGTTCAACTTTTTGAAAGCATTGGTACAAACATGTAGCACATCATCACAATAGATTGATTGAATCCGGTTTGAACTATTGAATATTAGGTTGGAACTAATTGATCTAATTTTTTTCCTAGGGTTGGGTTCCCTCACACGCCCTTGATAACATCCAGCGATCGATCCCAGGAATCTGCCAACTATAGTGACTCGCATGATGAGTTATATAAAAAGCTATACGTACGGGAACGGGGAAGCTATTTGAGTTTAAATAATATCTTAAATCATGTATTCCAAAAGAGGATTTCTGAGTAAATTCTTGACCTAACCGGTTTGTGCGTCACGCGACGGGAAAAGTGCAATTTTAATTTTGGCAAAAAAATAATCTGGAAACATAAAATGCATCTACGTTTCTTTTATTTATTCCTAAGATTTTTCGTAAGATTATTAGCATTAATTGTGTAAAAGGACGACAAAACTTTGATTGTAAATGTCTCTGAGTTGTTGAACCTCAGGAATTGATGAAATATTAACTATTCTGCACCAACTTCAGCATATCATAAACGGTCCATTAGGTATGAAATTATGCCATGAGAAATTTTATAATGCCCCAACTCATTAGGAACCCCAGTTTTTATGGAGTTGCTGATGTTGTAGATTTTTCTACATTGTTTCATTAACGGGTTCGCCTGTAGATTTTTACAAAGAATCGCTACAAATATCCTGCGCAGCCCGTGTGAAATTTCTCAGAAATCTTCGCATGCATTAGAAAATATACCCCTTAATGATACACGTGTGCGAGTTATTATCAACAAATTTATATAAAATTTGAACTTGACATCCTGCTCGGATGCGACCTGAACTATTTCACCACATTTCCGCTTTCCAGATAGACCTTGATTTTCCATCTCACTTCAAGTCACTGCATGCAGAAAGAAAGAAACAGAATCAAGCTTGCTGGTTTGCATTTGCATTTCCCCTTTTTCGCTAAGCTAACTAAATACGTGTAGCTTATAAGTGTGACTGTACAGAGTACAAGTACAGCTCGCATTTCAGTTGCTGACTTGAGTATTTTAGATCATGAACGTGACTAATTTAACAGATTCAAACTGGACTAGGTGGCACGCCCTTGAGCCCCATCCAAAATTCCAACAGTTTTGGTTCGAAAGAGTAGACATTGATTTTTGGTACGACTTTGGGGAGGCATATACCATACCCATAATTTGCCTTGTGATAGCAACTTATCTTTTGGGGATCTGGTGGCTGAAAGGGTACATGGAGGCTCGACCACCTTTACACCTTCGTTGGGCACTAGTTGTGTGGAATATTGTTGTAGCGCTGTTTTCAATCACCATCTNCCACCTTTACACCTTCGTTGGGCACTAGTTGTGTGGAATATTGTTGTAGCGCTGTTTTCAATCACCATCTTCCTTCGTCTAGCTCCTGAAGTGTGGGCGATTTGGAGGAATCATCAGGGTTTCTACGAGAGTGTGTGCTTGAGGTTATAATTTTAGGAAAATAATTTATCATCATGATGCTAATGCTGCTGAGAAGTTACTACATATTGATAACTACTGTTTATATGTCAATTTTAAACAGGACTGGACTGCACATGTCATCCGTGTTTTGGGCCATTGTTTTGTGCTGGTTTAAGCCCTTTCTGATGTTGGATACTGTATTCCTCATCTTAAGAAAAAAACACGTAGATGCTGTACATGTGTAAGAATTTGTACAGTTATGAAATTACTTGAAAAGGGCACCAAAGCAAAGCTCCATTTATTTATTGATAACGTTTATAATTGCGTTTTTAATGTGTACGTAAATACAGGATTCATCACACGCTGGCTGTGATCCTTACGCCAAACATGGTCTTCTTTTCGGAGCCAATACTTCGTTGGTACGGTCTGGCTAATTTGTTGGTTCATTCTATTGACTATCCCCTGCTAGCGCTGACGGTATAACCTCTAATATTCAAATGAGACATTTGCTTCCTGATGAGTTACGAATAATTTCGAGTCTTGACGATTGTAGGCAATGAGAATACCTGTGCCAAAATCAAGACAGATAATGGCAATTTTGGAAGTGTTGCAGTTGCTCTTCCTACTTTCAATTTCTGGATATGCAGCTATTTTACGAGGTACTTTTTTCCATCCATACATTTTGAATTGATCACATAAAAGTACTAATTGAGATCTCTACTTTTTTATCCCAGTCTCCGGAACTTATTGTATGCGTCACCCAAAAAGTGTTGTGCTACTTTGTGGAGTTGTTCTTGTTATACTGGTATTTCTCACGGCCACTTTGCTCTCTAAGGAATACTGGAAACGAGGAAAGAAGCAGCCACGTGGTGATGCTGCTAGCATTCCTACCGAACGGAAAACCCAGTAATATAATATTAGTTTCAAGTTATTTGATTATTAATTAATTTTTTACGAATTGAAATAAAAACAGGGCTAAAGAATAATTACCAATACATAACATAGGTATTTGCCACGATAATTGTTTATCAAGTAATTATTTAGGCATTTCGTGCGTAGTTTCGTTTGCATTTCATTGTTGCTCTATGACGTGGCTAAACTTTATACGTAACATAATGTCAATTCCAATTATTATTGTACTTGGCTGTTTACATACTACTAAAAATGATGTATGCCGGAACCACTTGTTCACGTAATGAAACACTTTTACGTAAGTAGTTGGCACACCACTGGCAATTTAGATATATAGCAGCCGCCAGCAACGGGAATTGGATTATATATTGGATTATACCATTACATTTCGAAACATGCTAAAACATATCCTCCGTTCATTGATTCTTTGCAAAATTGCCGTAATGGCCTCTGGCGCTCAAAACTCTCCGCTTGTCCGAGGGGAACTGGGAATCCAGGATGGGAAACTTCCGTCAGCTCCTAATATTATCAACACCTTCATCCAGTGTACAATTCAATTTTCCTGGAATGGTTTCACACGCCATGATTTACAAACTGCCTTTTTATCACACTGTCAGTTGAATTGCGTTATGATGCACAGTAGAGTCACGTTCACGTTTTCTAATTCAGATCCAAATTCAAAGTGGAGTAAATCTGTTTTACCAAAACAGTCGGATGTTACGTATTTAAAGATTTTTACTAGTCACAAATTCCATGACGTGTGCTTGGTTCAAATTCCAGCTTTGGAGAAACCATTAATGACCAGATATTATTATTACTTGCTTCCGAGTGAGTTTGAAGCCTCAACTGTTGACGATTTACATTTATCTAGAACGGGGCCAGATTATGTTTTATTTGATATGCCAACTTCTATGACTTTCCGTGACATTTCCAGAATTAAAATTGCTTCCTTCGTGCAGTCTTCCGCCAAACTATTTTTTGTTCACGGAACGACTAAAATTACCCATGTGGGATGTCATCCATGTGGCAGTTTTGTACATTGGTATCGGGTTGGGAGTAAGTATGCACAAATAAAGGTAATTCGTACAATTCACTTGGATCTTGATATTACCACTTCAACGTCTCTTGAAGGCCTTGATAACCAATGGAAGAACCTACATCGCAAATTCAACAATTGGGGGAATCCCACTGGCAAAAAAAGGTACATGAAACCAGTGAAAGAAGTCAGAAACCGGAATCATAGTAGTGGAACCCCGCCGTATTCCATTCCGGATTGGGAGACAAACTTGAAAGACTTACATCAAAATTTATCTGCCTCCCTGACTTCCCGTCCGGTTACCTTACCAGGGCCAATATGGGGTGATATACTGCCACTTCATGCCTTTACTTTGGAAGTCGTTAGTAAACTCCGGAATTGCAGCTACAAACCTTGCAGGGAACATTTAAAAGATCACTTCAAACTGGGAGCAATAAGCTCGGCTGCCAAATCAATTTTGTACTTGCCCTTTGGTTCAAAGTTTTTTCATATAAAGTACTCCGTCGTTTCGGGGGAAAAGGATGCAGAGAATAGCGATAAAATGAAAAACTTTTCCGGATTGCTTTCTCCCTTTCCGACTAGCGTTTGGATTTTATTCGTTGTCATTTTCTTCGTCAGTGCCGTGCCACTGCGCTTTCATGAAGGAAACGGGCTCAACTTTCTCACAGCGTGGTTCTGGCTCTTTTCCGTCACGCTAGAACAGGGAAGCGACACCCCAGGACGAGGTTCCAGAGGAGGATTATTTATCCTGACTTGGCTCTTTGGAACAATCCTCATTCGAAATCTTTACACATCTCGAATTATATTCAGATATCACAATGCCACCCGAGCCGGACAATTTACCAAAATCCTTCAACGACTTAATATTCCATAAAAACGTGACCCTGTTTTCAGATTTCGTCACAAGACTCCGGCTTAGGGAACACTGCAAATTTGGGGTGCATTCCTCCCGACTGAGGAGGGTGTGTACAGTCCTACATTCCAGGTTGGAAATAATTAACCCGTCTTCATCATTTGTATTTCCTGCCGTTCTCCATGCAATTTCTACCTTTGGCAGTATACCATGCCGAAAATATTCGGAAGTTGGGAGCATTGGACACGCCTATTGTGAATTTAGAGGGAACTCTGATGAGCTTTTTGTGTTTCCTGCCGTTCTCCATGCAATTTCTACCTTTGGCAGTATACCATGCCGAAAATATTCGGAAGTTGGGAGCATTGGACACGCCTATTGTGAATTTAGAGGGAACTCTGATGAGCTAGGGCATGAACCCTCTGTGAGGATTGGACCAATTTGCCAGAAATGCAGTTCCAGCAACAGATTTGCCCTACTTTATTTCAACACTATTGATGATGCGGAGTGGAACATTTTTACATTTCAATATCACACTTTAAAGACGCTGTTTGTTACAGTGGCGAAACGGGTATTGTACGAGAACAGTGACACTCCTGCTTTTACTAACCAACTGGTGTGGTCGGTGACAGGCAAGCATTTCTTTCTGGAGCAGTTCAAATTAATTGTGGGATCCCTTGTTGAATCCGGACTTTACCTGAGACAGAATTCGCTTTATCTTGCCCAAATGCAGGCCAAGATCATCAAAGCTGCCTTAGGAAATTCTGTTTACCAAAACTTGACTTGGAAATCGATACAACTTGCAGCAATGCTTAGGAATGCGGTGGTGACCTCGTTAGCAGTCAAGGACATGGACCATGGCGAGATTAAACCAGCGTCACTTCAAGCGTTAATGGTAGCGTGGATGATGTATATATACATGGTCTCGGCAACAATTATGGTTTTTGTAGTTGAGCAGCTATTTCGATGTAAAATTTAAAAATATTTTGTTCGCTTTGTCATGTAATGATTTTCAAGAATATATTATTAACTTTGTCATTCGCCGTCATTCACAAAGAAATGCTATATCGTTCAGATTCATTCATAAATTTAATTGACACCAATGACTAACACAAAGGACATCAAACTTATCATATTAACACATTAATTTCACCAACTCCCACAAATGACAAACGATCTATAAAAACTCCAAATTACTTAGCAGGAAGGTTGTCCACGTTCAAAGAGGATTTCCGTACATTTTGCGTAATTGTGGTAAGCAATTTTATTAAGTGCATATTAAATATTAGTAATATTACATTAGACTGGATACTAGTCGATATATTGGCCAGAGTAAATTGAAAGACTAACGAAGGTTAAAAAATTAGGACAGGGCAAATATTGTATGTAGAATAGTAAATTACTTTGCAAATAGTAAAATGTATGCCCATACATACAAATGCCTATGATATGAGTAAACTAATTAGTAACTAGAAAATAATATATATAACTTGTACAAGGTAATGTGCCAACCATTTTCTCACGTTGAAGCGCAATATGCAAGCAGTATATTTGTGAGAGATAGGGTAATAAAATCAATAAATTCCTTAGAATGGGGCTAAAGTTCCCGTCGTTGGAATTATATGGGAGAAGGGGTTCCCGAATTTTTTTCAACAATTCAGGCAACGAAGGAGGTGTTCCGGTAGATTCTAGTCAAGAAAGTTATCACATCATGCATTACCATTTCCTTTTGTCCAAACATCTGCTAGTTGTCCCGTTTCAATTAGGAAAGAGAGCGGGTTCCTTTCGAAAGGTGAAATTATTTGTAAGGTTTGGATATACTGTGCAAGGTTTTAAAGGTTTATTGCATTAGCCTGCTTGATTTCTTTCCTAGGTCATTAGTCAGTTCATGATATGGCCTGGAGTTGCTGCAATGCACGTTACAGATTTTGTACTCAACTTGGAAAAATTTGCAGTAGCAGGAAAGTCCTCGCCCAGTGGATATTTCAATCTAATTTGTAAGACAGTATATCCATGTCGCTTGCTCCTCTTCTGGTTGATGATTTTCAAAAGGTCGACACAAATCCAGGATTTTTTGCACAGGCTTGGTCAGAGCTTTCTAATCCATTCCTGACCCGAATGGAGACGAAATCTGAACCAATTTCCGTTCGCATATATGACGTATTTGTACATCTACATGACTGTGGTTTCCACCTTGATGCTGTTGCGATTCGACTTGTTTCAAAAATCTGGCTACTCTTTAGGAAACCACACGCTATCCAAAATATACGAAGCTTATGTGGTTGAAGGCCGACAACGATTTCACGGGCACGCGGAATATGTTCCGGACAGCGTGGTTGGTTTCATTACTTTGTGGTGGAAGGTATGTCATCAATTAGTTTGGTGTGTTTCTGACGTTATTCTCCTCGGACCAATTCCGTTAACATTGTGGACTGCAGTTAAAAGTTTTGAGCGGATAGTTGCAATGGTTAAAGATGGGCTAACGGAAAGAGGTGGGCATACGGAACAGAATTTAAACATAATTTTAAAATCATTCGAAGAACTGAAGGCCGTTTCGGACGGAATAAGTAATCTCTGGGCTATTTATGTGATTCTATGGTTGAGCGACACAACACTTCCCCTTTCGTTCGGGTTCAGTGGCGCATTTACTTCCAAAGATGTTCTTCTGATGATTGAATTATTTTGCTGCGTGCTGTCACATCATAATTGCAAATACAATCTCTGCAGAGACCACTCGGAAGGTATGAAGTATGAATTTCTTACGGAACTGACATCCGTCAGCCAGGTTTCAAAGCATAAACCTGGTGATTCGTACGTGTAACAATGAATTATATACGAATTTTGAAAGATGAGCTGCTTTAAATCATGGGCAATGGGGTGCCCCATATGGACAGAAAGAATGGAGTGGAAACTGTTTTTGCAGGAGCTGAGTACGGATCCGATTGGGATAGGTTCTGACGGCTTGTACACTATTAACTATGGATTTCTTGCTGAGGCAATTTATATTTACATTAATTCAACCCGTAAAAACAGTTTATTTTGATAACTTAAAAAAAGTGTTTCTGACATTGACCATTGTATTTGTATTTGTATCCGTTCTAGCTGGCAGTAGTTGTCATTACGTTCTTTACTATAAGCTTCCAAAAATAGCGTCTAGTCGGCCAGTTTATCTTCAACAAAGTGTTATTTATCTTCATATGAATAAACCATTGTAATGCTTTCAGTTTTCACGATTACCAAAGGTATATTTTGTTATGTATAAGACATATGATGATGCATAAAATACTAGCAAAATGTATTCTTCTCTTCGTTTCTCTACTTTATTTCGGGAATATACATTTGTTACTTCAACATGCAGCTTACACATAACAACTGTATTAATTAGACATGTACATAAGTAGAATCGACAGAGAAAACATTATCGAAACACAGTAACATTTCATTTTCTTGTTTGCTATTCACAATTTACAACGTAACACATTTTAATCTGAATTTGCGCCTTTGTCCGCTTGTCAGTTGCATTATTTATTACACGCGCAAGTTTGTTGTCACAACTCGAGCAACATTATTTGTTGGCACTGGCAGTACCTTTCCCGCATTATTCGACCTTACCCTGCGAAAACGCGTCTCATCAGCCCCACGCCACATCCCCTTCGTGAATTTGTATTCGGTTTTAGTGTACTGGGAATTGGCAGAGATGAACCAAATACTCTCCACCGGGTTTGGCAACATCTCCCATAACACCTCGGCCAGCTTCTGCACCCACTTGGATTGATTTCCAGGAATAGTCAGCACGTTCTCAGCGTCAACAGTGCCATGCTCCGTATCCCGATATCCATTCATCTTCAGTTGTCTCAGTGCGACACATTTTCCCATAAAACCTTTGAAAACGCCTGGATGTAAGATACCGTGCGAAATTTCCAGACTCTGCAAACGGGGATACGCTATGTTTAGATTGACTTCATCCATAGGTATATTGCTGCCACATGGACACAATATTTCTAAAGCAGACTCATTAGCTAAATCCGGGATACAGCTCGTCAAGTATAAAAATTTGAACTGGGCGTATTGAATGGTGTTGCTAAACTTATTTAAAAGCTTGATGCAGGATCTCATAGCAAATGCGACTGGAACAAGGTCACCCTTGTTAGAATCGCAGAATATCCCCAACGACAGTTTTCGCAAGGGCCAAGACTTGTTATGCTGGAGAGTGTTGTTTATGACTGATAAGCCCAGAGGGCTAATATTAATTTCGGATAACCTTTCTGGTAGTATGCCAAGGGCAGGGAAACATGTTAGCGGCGAATTGTCTTCGTGGTCAAAGAAATCCCAGCTGCTGGAGAAACTCTCAAGTTGATGCCCATAAATGGAGAGAAACGCCCGCGCGAGGTAGCCACACTTTTTACCGTAAACAGTAAGATGATTCAAATTGGTCATGGCTGGAAACCGAAAGTGTTCCAGGGACTCTTGTAACCGAAGGTAGTCCGCATTGGGTATGGTGCTGACGTCAATCTTTAAACTTTGCAGATTGGGCAGCAGCCGAAATAAAGACTGGAAATGGATGGGAAATTGGGTGACACCCTCCGAAGCAATATACGTACATCTCCAAATGTGTTTCCCAAACTTTCCTGCCAGCTCCCTAAATGCAGAGTAGTACTCGCTAAGCTTATGCTTCCGAAAGTAACTTTGCTCTGGAGGCAGGTAGAAAATCACTGCATGGTTTGGGAAAGGATTTGACTCGTGGTGACCCATATCACGGAGGAAACTGGTGAGTCCATTACTTCCAACGAGAATGGTTGCAAGTGCCTTGTAGTCAGTGATGTGTCTTCTCTGCTGGTAAAATGTGTCACCGGTCCAGTACCGAAAAGGAGCTTTATCAATGGCGTCTCTCCACTGGTGACATACTAAGCGACACTTGAGGACATCAGTTTTAGACAAATATCCCTCAAGAAGACCAACCACCTGGACAGTCATAAATATTAATTACAATTAAAGGGTATGGTATTAATTCGACATTAATTATTATTGTAGGTGGCAATACTTGTGTTGGCAGATTTTCTGGAAGCTGCTGCCCCGAGGCACGTTCTTTACACATTTTTAGATTCTCAGCAATGTGAATAGGAATCGTGTTGTTAACAGAATGAGAAACCATTCGCAAATGATGGGGTATTATGTGTACGTGTGTATACGAGTTCGCGTTTCGTACATATCCTTATCGAAACAATAATTTTGGTTGGAGATAACAGTTTTGGTAATTGGTGTTTTGTACTCCGGTGCGCACTTAATAATAGCCTCGGAGCACAGCGTAACTTTATTGATATATCTACCTACAGGTTTGGATGAAACCCGAAATTGCGCAAGCAAAGCAGGCTTGGATTATTGGCTTTGCCTTACTAAGTATTAGTTTTTTGCCTGATTTCATTTTCATCTGGTGTCGTATCAGAGCAGGAGCATTAGCATTAACCGTAAAATCTCTTAAAGATTACGTCAGGATTTTGGAATTTATAAATCACAAACCATAAAGTTTTAGTCCACCATAATCTTGCCAGCCATAGAGTCGGCTTCATTACTTTACTTCATTACTTGCTTCATTACTTACATCAAAGGTTATGAAAATATTTTATTAGAACACGGCGAAAATCCATGCAGCCTAGGAAAGGTTTTAAAATATCACGCGTGTCTACACATTTATTATTCCGACACTTCTTTTATACTTATTTGGGAGGCTTTATTTACTCAGATCCACATGTAATGTACAATGTACAATGTACACACACACATGCAGTCTATCACGAAACATGATCGTGAACATGTTTAGGATATATATGATATACCTAGGTAATAAATAAAATTACTTAAGCTCATAACTGGCAGTCTCACTTCACGATTGCACGCAGTAAACCAGACCAGAATCTGTTGGTTTGCTTGCACGTTATTTAGCTATACATGCAATGTCAAGGTCGTCGCTGTCACTTGGGTTAACATTGAAAGTTTGGAGCATTATGAATACATGCTTAAATGTATATTACAAACTCTCTAGTCTTTAGTTGGAGCAATACCACTATGAATAAAAAACAATCTAGAGTAAACATTAACATTATAGACAAAATTTGATAATGCAAATGCAGGAGGGCGATGACGAGACGGCAAGACTCGTGGAATGGGATGATGAAGGGAATGGAAAATGGAAAAATAATACAAATGCATAGTATATATATATTTACAAGACACAGTGAAGATGAACAACAACGTAAGAATCGAAGCATAGACGATTTAGGAGTTCACATACTTAATTAATCATTCACCAAAATATTTGTCATTACTTTGCTCAATCTATTTGTTCAGGGTGTATCCCGTCATCTATTCACTTGTTGCAAATACCTACTTTCCTTCCTTTCTGTCCGTGACTTAATTTACCTAAAAAAATTGAATATAAAATACAAAACAAAAATAAATACCATGAAAAACATTCCGATAATCGATCTCCAAAATATTAAGGACACTGTCAATCCCTCCACAGACCCAGAATGGCTTGTGACTGCAGATCAAATTCGCGAGGGACTGGGTTCGGTTGGATTCCTCTACCTAGTTAATCATGGGATACCTGCAGATGCGGTATAGTGAATTAATGCATGCTTTTTGCATGGGACCGAACATTTTGTTTCATTGTAACTGAACATGTAATTTAACGTGTTTTTGCAAACAAAGATTTCCCAGGTGTTCTCTACAAGCCAAAAATTCTTTGCCTTACCAAATTCTGTCAAACAAAAGTACAAAAAGGATACTTCAAAGGTTCAGGGTTTCGACAATTTCTTTGGATATTTGGGTCCAGGAGGCGAGTTGTGAGTACATTAAAGAAAGAAAGAATTATGAAATAAATCTTTAAAGAAATTGTGTGCTTGACCTGTGTAAAGCGGTATTTTGCATTTTGACTTTGCTCCAGCTTAAATTCAGCTTCAAAACACGAAATCAGAGAAAACTACCACTGGCTCAGCAGTGGTAAAGGGGTCTATCCAAATGAAGAGGTTCCAAACTTTGAGGTCACCATTCGCGAGCTAGATCATCAATGCAAACAACTTGTGAAAAAGCTTTTACGACTGGTCGCCCTTAGTCTGAAAATGGAGGATATTGACTTTTTCCTCAAATATTGTCGGTATATTGACGAACCGGAGGAGCACAAGGGGATTTACAATGTCAAATTGCTCCACTACCCTTCCATCCCAGACGACCACCCAGCTGAACCTGGAACTGTGAGGCTAGGCGAGCACACAGATTTAGGATTGCTAACATTGCTATTTCAAGATGACATAGGTGGTCTTCAGGTAAATTCTCAAAAGAAAATTAAAGTAATAACCTATTATTGCATAGACCTAGGTACTTCCTTTTAGTTATTTAAAAATCTAGATTAAAACTATCGACGGAGAATGGATCCACGGAGAGCCAATGCCAGGTTCCATTTTGATAAATACTGGTGACTTTTTGGAATATTGGACTTCCGGGATTTTACCGGCGACAGTAAACAGTATATTTTGAGTACAATGTGCGTTTAAAGCAATAACAGAAAATATAGTCACGCTAATTTTATTTGCATGATTTTTATATAGCCACACAGAATTGTCATTCCAAATGCTGGCGATTCAAAACGTAGGCAATCCCGATACTCTATTGCATTTTTCAACGGGCCAGACACTGACACTGTCATCACTCCTCTGAAGCTCCAACAATTGCCTGGCGAACTGGAGCGGCTAACTAAATCTGGAAAGACGTATGGAAATGAGCCAATCGTAGCATATGAGCAAACCCTAAAACGAATCAAAGAATTGTATGGATCTTCAAGCGAACCAAGTAAATAACATATAGGTAAATAGGTATGTATGCCATCGAGCCTGGAGTGGGTTATAGGATTATAATGCACAATTCAATATATAATATGCTTATTGGTCTTACCAATCTATTATTACTCAAAAACAATACTATGCCAAAATATTCAAAATATCATTTGATTGGGAGTCTGGCATGGTGTCTTGTCCCTGGCGCATTTTAACATGTCTTATTTGCCATTGTAAAATACATGCCAACAATAGCATGTATTATTTGCCTATGTAAAATTGGCATTAAGTTTCTAAAATTCTAACTTCAATCCTTCAAAAATCTGTTTTCAGTTAAATTAAAAAGTGTGTTAAGCATTTGTCAGTATGTATACTTATATACCACTTTTCTAAAAGCAACTCTCAGGCGTGAGGCGTGCCGAGAGAATGAATAAAATAAAATAGTCAAATAACTGTTTTGCACAGTTTATTACTTCCCTATACAGAGTTTGAACTATGTCACGTCGACACAAACAAAATTCTCATTCTTTCTCAATTAATGAAACATAAACGTATTTTGGACATTATTCCAAGCGATATAATAACTACTGAACAAAAATGTTTCAGTTTTCTGTAGTTCAATATTGATGTACAAATGCATCCATCTGCAAACTGCAAAAACCGAAATCACCATGTGCAAACCTATGTCGCCTCTAATAAAATAGTCTTGTAATATTTTCGGATCATAAAAAATCATAATTATTTCATAGCATATTTCATACAACATGCTTGTGTAATATTTCGTTTATGCACGGGTGACGGATATCATAATATTGGAGTGTGGGATGTTTGCAATTTTCATGGTAGCAGAATAGCACCATACCATAATTATGCCAAAAACCATACATGTGAGAACCATGTCTTCTTTTTAGCAAGCATTTATCAAGTCCCATGCAATTCCCTGTGTGGGATGTTTGCAATTTTCATGGTAGCACCATACCATAATTATGCCAAAAACCATACATGTGAGAACCATGTCTTCTTTTTAGCAAGCATTTATCAAGTCCCATGCAATTCCCTGTGCTCCATGATGCGACTAAAAATAATTAGCATTTCATATATCATACAACACATTAATATCCTTTAACATGCCGCAAAAACAACCGCAACTTCCAATTTGTTTATAACTACTAAAACTTTTTAATTCGTTCGTGCTATACCCGATCTTCGATTCACCATAATATAATGCCACAGCACTCTTTGCAATAGCTTTGCATCTGCATCCTGTTTTCCAGTCGTGTCTCGTATTCCGTATTAATTATCCATTTCATACTGTTGGCATTTGCGATATTTTATGAACGACATAATATTTTTTGAAAGCGTATTAAGCATTTGGATTTGCATGGCGTGGTCAATTCTAGTAGTTCAGTGTTTGGCAGCATTCAGGTTGATTAAAAATTTTCCAATAATTTATTGCAATTGCAAAGTTTCACACTACCTTCGCCTTTACCATTTGTAATTAATAGTGTAACAATATTTCATTCTAGCTTGTACTACCATGTGGAATGTATCCACCAGAGATCACAAAACCCAATTTGGAACCAAACTCATCACTCCATGCACAAGTCACGGTTGAGGAGGGATGCCAATTTCTTTCAGGATATTAATTCCCACAACTCTACAAAACAGGAAGGACATGATTGGGAGTTTACAGAAGTTTCGAAAAGTTATGATAAACATAAACCACCTAATGGTACGCTAACTTAACTTAAACTAAATTTGGTACGCCATCTTAAATGAAATTGCTCTAGCGGATTTTGCATTAAGCTTTTAGTAATACCTGTCAGAGTCAAACTCAATATTATTTTCGGAAGCATATTTCGCTAGTTTCACTATCGTCTTTATTTAAAAAAAATTAAATTCGTACTCGTACTTACTCTTTGGTGACAGGAGATGCATCTGTAATTGTTATTTTACGGAAGACGGAAATTGTTGAGTCTGCTCTGGTAAAAATGGTTTGTATGCATAGATAATTATGACATTTCTTCAATATTACTTAATAAATCCAAAAGAATGTGCTGTGACTTGTCACAGGTATGCAACTTAACTGTTGAATTCGAAATGAGCTGGTATGATAAGCGGTTAGTGAAAGATGATATTCCAGGTGACGACGATGTCAAGGAATTGCCCTTAGGAGAAATTTGGAACCCTCAACTGTACGCTCTGGGTAAGAGAAAACCATTCGTTTTGGTTGATTTATCAGTTAATGCTCCTTATTTCTAAATTGTCTATACTTTTACCAACTCGAAACTATTTTGAAGCTACTCCAAACTCGGATCATGGAGAAGTGTTTGAATGGGTATTTCCCCATTACACTCCCGTTGAGGTAGAACTACCACCCTTGCCCAACGAAGGACTAGTGTACATTAAATCAGAGTAAATAATACATCGAAAGTGTAAGCACCTGCCCACTAGAATGGAATGTTGTTTTTAATTGATGGCCATTTCGTTGCAGAAAGACATTGGTAACAAGCAGCAAAAAGGAATATCGCTATTTTCCAGGGGACACGCACAATTGCATCCTCAAAGTTGCTACTAGTGGGTGATCCACATTTGCAATAAGTTTCTCCTCATTAGTGATATCCAAATAGTAAATACGGAAATTACTTTAGGGGGAAACGAAAAAGTGCTTTTGAAGTTTTGGAACTCGGAAACGATGCCAGAGAACAATGTATTTTCAGTTAATATAAACTATGGAGGAAGTGGACTTTAAACGTAAGCAGGTTAATTGACTTTCACTTTTCCTGTCCATCAAGGTTGACAGAAATTAATGTACCTATATACGTAATAATTATTCGTGGTGTAGCTTCCAAAGAAAACTCCAAAGAGTCAGATAAGATGATAGTTTTTACAGTCACATTGACTAGACGGATGGGTAACCATCTTATTCAAACTTACCTGCCGAGTGTGCTGTTTGTGGTACTGAGCTGGCTGAGTATGATACTTCCAGTGGAGATTGCGGTGGAACGAGTGGCCCTCTGCACAGCGTTGCTTCTCACAGTTACCACATTCTTTAATACTGCCAGGTGTGTTGATGGAAATGACAATGACGTTCACTAATTGTATGTTGTGTAATATCTCAAAGAAATATGGCTTTGTGTTCCTGATTGGAAATATATTTTTGACCAGGGAAACAGGCCCTACGGTTCATTACTTGAGAGCTTTGGACGTGTGGCTAGTAGGAGTAATCGGCTTTGTCTTTTTATCTTTATTCGAAAACATTGTGATACTCAAGTAGGTTATTCAAAGACTTAGACGATAATTGTTCATCGGGAAATAATATGTTTTAAAGTCATATCTCACTTGCATCTTCAATACCTTACATTAAGCCTCACTACCAAGAAAACTCGATTACACTTAAAACCAAATGTCAACGGCTCAGGGCGCAAGTCAAAGAAGAAATATTTACTTGGAGGAAAGCGGTTGTTTGGAAGACTGAAGTGGAAAAGGGGTTTGAGAAACGGGAAGAAGGGTATTGAGGCAGACATCGATACCACGGGGAATATGGACGAAGAAGAGAAACGTAATACCACAAGACGACTTGTCATTGCCTCCATAATTGACAAATTCTCCTTTATTGGAATTATAACGTGTTTTGCAATTTGCAACATCATATATTGGCTATCATTGTATTATCACGGTATTGAAATGCTACCTGAAATCAAGGAGGACTAATATTCACATGATATAAAATTGAATCTATCATTTTAGTATCCACGAACGTTTTAGGATGTAACACATTGTCACATCCAAAAATATCGTGGTTTTTTTTATCGTGGTTAATGGTTTACATATTATTGTTGTTTTTATATTCTTTCCGCTGTCCAGCAGTTCAAAATCAATTCGATTATAATAACACAAATCATGTACTATGTAATAATAAAATTCAGAATTCACTTGGCAGGAGTCCTTGCTGTTACATTACTTCCCACATTCCACGTTAGCTTTGCCGATCCATACCAGTCACTTTGCGAAAATTTTCTGTGTAGGAGAATGAACGCTCCTTTGGTCTCGAAATGCCTTCTCTGATAATCAATACTGCAAAATCTGTGAAATAATGCCAAACTGGTGTTGTCAAACAAGACGTTCTGTTGTGAAATGTCATTTAGGCTGAGCGTACTAATTGCTTACATTTCTTCCCGTTCAACCGTGTCTGTCGCAAAAGACGAAACATGCAAAACATCGCAGTTGCAGCTTGCTTCACAGGGGTACAAATTGTCTTCCGAAATTGAGAGCTGCAAAGCTGTTCCCTCATCAGTGACAAGTTTGTCCCCGGCAGTCACTACAACCACATTTAGTGGAGAGAACCAGACATTTTGTTCATTAGGGAGAATGTAATCTCTCCCCTTCCAGGCTGTTCAGAACCACCTCTTCTCCTTTGCTGAAGAAGGTTCCGCCTCGTCCTTGAAACGAAAGGTGAAAGCCTGTGCCAGTATTCTTGTTTGTCTTAAAGACAACCACGGCGAGAGCACCTTCAACCTCTATAGCATTAAGATCGCCAGGTGGACCGAGAGTGTCTTGGACAACTAGATTTAGTATATTAAATGATACAATCGTTATTGCATTTGACTCGTCGGTTGCATTAATCCCATGATTGGGATGAAGTTGAAATGCGATGCTGGAGTGGTCGGCAACTCGAATGATAAAGGCTGAAAGCCTGTGCCAGTATTCTTGTTTGTCTTAAAGATAACCACGGCGAGAGCACCTTCAACCTCTATAGCATTAAGATCGCCAGGTGGACCGAGACTGTCTTGGACAACTAGATTTATTATATTAAATGATACAATCGTTATTGCATTTGACTCGTCGGTTGCATTAATCCCATGATTGGGATGAAGTTGAAATGCGATGCTGGAGTGGTCGGCAACTCGAATGATAAATGCGCAGAGTTCGTTTGCATCGTAAGGTTCATCCAATTTGTAAATTATTTCTCCAAATGGAGCATTGATAGTTTCGCCGCAACTAGTTACTATAAATTTAAGTTGAAATGCGATGCTGGAGTGGTCGGCAACTCGAATGATAAAGGCGCAGAGTTCGTTTGCATCGTAAGGTTCATCCAATTTGTAAATTATTTCTCCAAATGGAGCATTGATAGTTTCACCGCAACGAGTCACTAAATTAATTTTAAAATAAAAATATTTGAATTGTTTAGAGAGGTTAGAGAGATGAACCATAATCACAAATGCTCTGCTTACAAATTGGGACAGGATCCTTAGTTGTACTTGGAACTCCGGTTGTGGATGTGTCGGATGAAGTGGATGGGTATTGAGTTGTACCGTTGTTCCCACCTGGAGGTCGAGTTCCACCCACACACTCTGGCACATTTACTGGAAAGTCGCAATATTCCAATTCTGGATTATAGTACAGGTCCTCCGGACAATTCATTGCGGTCGCTTCTCCATTGTCACAAACAAAGTATTTAGTACAGTCAGGGTGGGGCAGGAAGGAGACACCTTCTGGCGGACATTGCTGGGCTACAGCTAGAAGGATGTTATAACTTTCGTGTCATAACATAATAACTTACAGAAATAAGCTAGCCTAGAGGGAATTAATTAGTAGTTGTATAGTTAAGTAAGGAGGTTTGGACATACCCACATGGAGGGAACCCAGAACCAAAAATATGCAAAGTAGTTTATGAAATGCCATTATATAGTGTTAAATACACAGCTGAAGGGTCAGAATACAACTGACAATGAGTTTGTCTGATGTGAGTTTTGGAGTAACAGCAGGTTGCACACTGAATCCTTTGGTAATTGATTGAGTGTTAACAGAAATATAGCAGACATATAAAGTGCATAGATATATGACAGAAACAGACATGATAACGCTGTGAACTCAGACCCCAGCAGATGAAGATCATGATTGATAATACTGATAAAGCGCTGGCAATGATTGTATAGTACACGGGCAACGGTGCATTCTTTAGGATTTTAGTCCATGTGAGTACACACTGGCAAAACCATCTTGCCTACTTTTAATCTCACAACTCACATAAAAGCGCACAAATTGTATGAGTCTAGATTCGTGACCTATCGAGCCTCGTTTAATTGTTCAGCGTTCAGAAAAATATTCTAAAAGTGGCATAAATACATGACCTTGACACACGTTAATTGTATTGGTTGTAATTGTTAACATTTACAACATCTTTACTGCTCCTTTTTAGCTCTGCTCAAGGTATCATCACCGCTTCCAATCCTACCACACGTCGAAGTTCACTCAAGATGAGATTATATTTATTACACACTAGGAAGATGTGAATTATGAGATATGTGTTAGTTGGGCTACATGATTTTTAATACGTCAATTGGTAATTACATAACATGTAAGTTGATATATTTATTAGTATTATCGTATTAGCTCGCTCGAGATGAAGACAAAAATATTATAATCCATATATACCAATCTTTGTAAAATAAGATGGGATATCGCTCTTTTAAATGCAAGTATTATTACGTATTAGGTAAATGTTGAAACAAATCACAGGTACCGTGACAGTGCCTAGTATATTGCTTAAATATATCTTAAATTTTTCAGAAATACAGGTAACCAGTTTCTGTTAGTAGGTAGGTAATGGGTTATTACTTTTCATTGCTACTTGGCATCTTTCTTGCAAATGCACAATGATGATGTGATGAATCACAATTACAATACAATCTCATCCTCATCTTGATATAGACATTTCTCATTTTCTTAGTTTAGAATGACCTAATTTAGTTGCAATTCAATTCAAATGTATCTGTAGTTGTAGTAAACTTTGATTGAAGCTTCCATGTTTAAGCAGTTGTGGCTGTTGTAGCAGTCGAAAGTGTTGTAGTTGTAGTAAACTTTGATTGAAGCTTCCGTGTTTAAGCAGTTGTGGCTGTTGTAGCAGTCGAAAGTGAGACAGTGTCATCGGCTTCCCTGTCCTTTCTTATTCTCTTCAGATGCGGAAGAACTAGACCCATAAGTGCAATGTGAAAAACTGCGGAGATGCACACGTAGATTCGAAAACACTTCCAAACTGGGGATCTTCCAAGTTCCGGTCGAATGTAGATGTCAACAAAGAAAAACAGGAGGAACCAGCCAACATGATGGATCAAAAGAGAGAACATGGAGCATAGCCAAGTTACCACGAATCGGGAAGCCTCCTTTTTGTTCCGACCCTGGAAACACATGGAATGCTATAGTACTACGCAATCCAATTTAAAATAAAAAATTGTACTCATTCTTACCGGTTCTAAGGATCGAAGTAACTGCACTGCCCCGAGCATTATCAGGAGTGCATTAAGTTCAAACCAAAAGTAGATTTTGCTCATGCTCCCTGTTAGAAAAGGTAATTAAATGTTCACAATACAATATCAAATCAATGCGTTGGATTAAAAGTGGATGTTACCAGAGTTTGTAAAATCTTCGTCATTCAGAGCAATACTCATCAGTTTTCCCGTTTGCCAAGCCATATAGGTAAAATTTGGCACTGGAGTTATCTTTAAAGGCGCACAATAGTCATTTTAACGTTTTATTGTAAAAATAGCAAAAAATCCTAGATCCATTTACATTTTGTTAAATTTTGTCATACTTACAAATCCCAAAACTGCCACGAACCTAATAACATTTTTCCACTCCATGTATTTCATAATTGAATTGATAGTTAGCTGTAAAAATGAGTTCCTGGACAAGCTTTTGCTTATATTTGTTTTGTACTTAAACACATTCCGAAAACCGGGTAAGCTAACACTATGCAATTGTATATTATTGCTGGGTGCGTTGTAATTAGTTTTCTACTATTAATTTAAACAGCCATTAAAATTGCAAATATATAAGTTACTACAAACTTGTTCTTGTCGTCCGTTTGTTGCGAACTTTCATGGAAGTTGTACGTAATATAATCCACAAACACACAACACAACCACCAAATATCTACACCACTTTCGCTTTCCGCTATGAGCTGCTCCGTCTATAAAACTGCGACTCCAGACTTTCAGAGTAGCAAAATGAAAGTGTTTCAGAAAATCAATACAAAGAGTGCACAAGAGTGCATGAGCAAGGTTCTCCAGTGCATCCACTCACAGTGACGTGTAGCTCATTAGGCACACATTTTCAAGATTTCACATGCACAAGTTTTCTATATAATATTGGCTTGATTTTTATTTTTCTGTGTGCTCCTACGAAGGAAACGGATAGAGAGAGTGATGAGCTGCCTAAAATGAAGGCGAATATCTCAATTGAGCTCAAAAGATGTTGTATTCGCCGGAAGCTGGACACGTCGCAGAAGGAACAAAATTCTAAAAGGTACAACTTGCACTGACGAGATTAGACCTACGTGCTCCTATTATTTTACAAACGAGAATGCACAACTTTTGACGTTGGCTTTGAAATCGTAAGGTCAATGTGTCTACAATCCATATGCTAACAGTTTTGCTTACAATAAAATACATTTCGTTGAAATTAGCTTAGGTAATCTAATCTAACCCCATCTTCGTAACTAAAACTTTATCCATCTTGAAATACAAATGAAATCATGTTGACTTAATATTAGTACACAGATATCAGTGCATAATTTAAAGCACTCAAAAGTACATGCCTTATGCTTTTGAATTTCTGATTTGTCAACTCAGCCCTTTGCCGTTTCTCAAGACGTTGTAACTTGCTGGCAAGCACATGCAAAATCGCTATACTTCGAATTGGTGATTTGTAGACTTATTAGTAGATTCGTAGCAGCGATATTGTAATAAAACAACGCAACGTAAATACGAATTTGATACAAATGTCGCTAACATCATTTTATTTACTTTTAATGACACGAAATTCTAAGGACCAGTTGAGCACAAGAATTCATTATTTTTTAAAAAACTTTTTAGTAAGTAAGCCTATCTTTCATCACAACCGAGAACGGGCGTGGTATCCGGAAGAAGCCAAACTCAATGTCAGTAACACTTGGCTCCGGGGAGGCTGGGTCAAATTCCATTGAAAACTGCTGGAACAGATTGGTCGTGTAAAGAAATAAAGTGTCACGAGCCAGGGCTTCTCCCACGCACTATAATAAGATAAATAGCATGTTATATATTTACCAAATACTTTCTGGTCTGTTTTAAAACGA
>JAANSN010002218.1:0-25714 GCA_036850665.1 Dicranocentrus wangi | reverse complement strand
ATTCGGATGTTCATTTCCGCCAAATAATTTCAACGGTTTTAGACACTAATTACCTTCAGGAACCCATATTTAATCGCCAAATCCTAATATGCGAGGGGGCCCTATTCTAGGATTAAGCCGGAAACACTTTAGTGTAGTTTTATCATCAAACTTGCATTACTTAGTACTTGGCCAATAAATGAGAACGCAGAGATGGATGCCAAAGTTATCTACAAATAGGCATTGTTGCGTATGATATAACAATCCTAATATCGTCTTTAAATTCTTTCGATTATAGTGCTTCTTGCAAAATCGTGGACTATAAGAACCGGTGGTTTGGTTGGTTGTAATGTCCATTACAGTGTAAATAATTATGCGAATATAAAGTTGAGGCAAAACCCAACAAAGACTTTTTACGACATAACCTGTAGGAGGAATTTGCAGAATGCTTTTGTGGTATATTATAATAGGATGTAGTACATGACATGAACATTTGAAATGCATCCGACCAAACGACCAATTTGTCCACCTTTTATTTGTACACATACATTACACAATGTATTATTTGCAGATATGTGTGCCTACGTAAATACGATTAACCTACAAATTTAGTTCTCAAACCAAATAATACTTTAATTATGAAATACGTAGAAAGGGTGGGATTCTAAAACTATATTGGACGATTTCTGAAATGGTTGAAAATGAGTGAGTTTCAACAGTAAACTTTCATTAATCGTCAGTAAGGTTTAATATAATGTTTCGGTATTGTATGTCAATGTCAAAACCGGTATCTACACATACACATGTTCGTATATGACAACCAAAAATAGAATATCGACGTTGTGTGCTTTCGATTGTAGTAATGCTTATTGTAAAATCATGTACTACCATATTACAATACTAATTATTATTTAATGTACCATATTTACCATTACTACACGTAATACTTTATCGTCATTCAAATGTAATGCTAGCGTTACTTTGCAGGTGTATTCAGTCCAAACTCCAACTCATCCATTTCGTCAAATAGTTTGGAAATTAGTAGATATATAGTAGCCATCTTTTTGTGCATGTTATATCACTAATATAACTTACAGCGCCAATAAGTACATTTTTATTACTTTCCATGTCTGCTATTTAAGTTTTGTCAACACCCAACACAATTATATTACGCCATCATACGTACGAGGCAGTCGTAGGAGTCTTTTGTGGTATATAAAATAGTCTGATTTCGGTCGACCATACTTACAGTATGCATACAATATTTTTAATTAATTGCACCCTAATATACGCGTTACATCATAAACTATTTGTCTCTCTCTCTATGAGTTGTACACTTGTATTTTGCAATGCTTATTTGTATGGACAATAATCTTTATTATTACCAAGTATATCATTCCAACATAACATCAATGTAGTAGTTGTCAAACAGTGAATGGTTATTTAAAATGCATTTTTGCAAACGAAAATTGCCCACATTTAATTTTTCAAATTTACAAATTTAGTTTCCAAACCAAATGACACACGTTATTTATGAAATGCGTTTTAACAATGCAACTATATTGCTATTACATGGCAAAATTATATCTAGACACATATGTTTGATTGTGCATGATAAAATAAAAATAATATCGACTTTGTATGCTTTCGATTGTAATGCTTCTTGTAAAATCGTAAAATCACATACTAGTATTCCTTGTACCACATTTACCAATACCACACGTAGTACTTTCTCGTTATTTGTTTGCAATTTGCAATACGAGTTTGCTTTCGCATGCGTATCCATTCCACTTCCAGCCAACCATTTAAGTAGAGTTCATATCGCAAGTATGTGAATTTTACAACTTATTACTACTACTATTAAATTATTAGAATTTTCAATGTTTGCAATTGTGGGTAATAAAGTTGAGTCAAGAACCCGAACAAGAACTTTTTACGACATCATATGTAGGGGGCATTTGTAGGATGCTTTTGTGGCATTAGGTTGGTTAAGTTAGTCCGACGTTGTGTTGTTGTGTCTTGCATTAAATCACCAAATTACTATCAACTCTCCATTCTGTATTATTGTATAGGTATTTGCTATTGCATAATACATTTTTGTTGGATTCTTTCATAGCTGATACTCGCAATATGCATGGTTTGGTTAGGTTACTTATGTCAGTGTGATTAACCGACAGTAATCTTTATTACTATTATTTCATAGATTGTGTTTCATCGTTCCAATAACACTGGAGCGTACGTCATACCAATACTACATGTACATTAAAAATGCATCCAACCAATCACAAGTTGGCCACCTTTTGACAATACATTGTTTGCAAAAACGTGTGAGCACAAGAGCAAAGGCGCATAACAAAACGTGTTGAATGATGGTAAAACTTATCCCCTGCTACACATGCATGTGTTTAATAAAACAAAACTAATACACCGACGTAGCATTCCAACCTTCCAACCACCACATTCCTTAGATATAATTACAGTGTATCACAAGTTAATATTACACTACTTGGACCAGTCCAGAAACAGTACATACATTTGGTATCATACACAGTAATTTATAATAGGTGAAAGTACTATGATTCTTATGTTGTTAACTATTCAAAATGACAGTTTTCAAACTTAATTTCGCGTTGCATTTTTTTATTTGCCATTATATGCAATGATCTACGTAGCAAGTCATCTACGGGTATGCATTATTTTGTAGAATAAAATAAAATGAAACATTGACGTTAAACTACTTTGACCAAGGGGTCTTCTCGCAGAAGATTATTCTGTTTACCATAAACTATGCAACACTTCCTGTCGTTGCATTTATGTAGTATTTTTTTGGCCGTAAAAGTGACTTGATTATAATTGTAATTGTAGAACAATCCCCGTTCTTGTATAGTAGTTGTGGGTCGGAATGCATGGACTCAACATAAGTTCAGAAACGAACTCTTGTTGTTTTGTAATATTGCGAATTTTCAGGGCTGCAACACTCTGTATCGTAGTGGTATGTAGATGTTACATATATATCTATTTTTGGTAAGATTAGGTTTACGTTATTCGCCATTGTCTGTGGCTGGTTTGTACTCGCTGTGGAACCAAAAGCATTGATTGCTTTACACATGTAAATAATTCCATCAATTACTCAACAATTTCAATTTCGTACATGCTTCTTTATTAAACATACATAAAGCGATAATAAGCAAGTTCCTTTTCTAAAAAGGGCAATACATGAATGGAATAATCAATTTACAAAAAAAATGAATATATTGCATCCAACTTTGCTCATGGCTATTATTGTTGAAGCCAAAGTCCGATCAAACCTTGCAAAAATCTACCTACAACGAAGTATGTGTATGTACGATAAACACAAAACAATATCGACGTTGAATGCCTAGTATTACACTGCTTCCTACAGTTCTGTTCAAAATGATAGTATTTCCATGTTCAACACAAGTACTTCAATTACTCCGACATAATTATGGTGCTGTGTTTTATAGTAGATGTATCCACTGCAATTCGAGGGTCTCAAACGTGGAAGTGTGTTAATTGTTATGCTGTTAACTCATTAAAACGGTTGATTTTTGAAGCCAATTTGTGCGTTATTTTTTATTAGCCAATGAACATAGCTACATAAGCCGTGCGATCTACGGGTCGTCATTATAGTGAGGAATAAAGTATAATGGAGAATTGACATTGCATGGTTTAAATTATACTGCTTTCTTGCAGGAGCATGTAATGTAATATATAAATTAAACTATGCCGTATTCCACAAATTGGGTTACATTTTTGGAGCGATTTTTTTGGAAGCCCTGTCATTCAATTGTAATTACATACGTATCCACTCTAATTATCACTACCATCCCGATGTGATTTGTATTACTGCGAATTTCCCATCAAGCAATACGCTACATTGGGTACATGTTGTATATTATTTTTATATATCTTTAACTTTTGGTCAGGTTAGGTTAATGCTAAGTTCAGAGAATTAGAAATGCGACTGGCTGTGTGACTGGTTCGTTCTCGCCGTATGTACGGATTATATTTATAATTACATGGGAGGTACCACACCAATATGCGAGTTGATACATGATACATGACATAATTGTAATTGAGCTGCAGGGATGGACTAACAAACGGACTGGTCAAGTTATCTGTCTTCTTGCTAACTTTGATGATTTTGCACACAATCGATATAATCATGTCTTTCCTATAATAATATACTTACCTCGGCCATCATGGTGCAGTTTCTGCTCTCCAAAGTTCCTCCCGGTGATGATGACTCTTGATGCTTCATATCTTTCACGCGACACAATCATCATTATCGTCCATAGAAAAGTATAATCTTTACATCTTTATTCCTTTCGCTCTGGCGGGTGGATTGATGGGTATAATAACATGACTTAATATTGTATGATGGGGATGGAATACAAAACCTTGTGGTCACGTAGAAATATATAATAGTGTTACGCTTTTGTGTCAGAATTTGTCAGTCAAAAATGTTACATACATACACGTTTTCTTTTTCAACATTTGTCACATGATGTCACATTACTTATGAAACATACTTAAGCTGGGAGCGAAAGATCTACTGATAAACCTGTATGTTCATAATTAAATAAAATAAATATTGACGTTGTATGCAATCATTCAATCCTATTTTCTGAAATGCATGTAAATATTATACCGTTTTCTAACAAAAAAAAACACGTTACTTATGAAATTGGCGAAAATTATTGAGTTTCAACATTCAGGTGTGAATACGATCCAATCGGATAGCAAACTCATATATATCTACAAATATACTTGGTTATATACGATACAATAAACAGAATATCGTCGTTGCATACGTTCGATCGATAATAGTGCTTCTTCCAAAATCAAGTACTATCATCTTATTATTATTATTATTATTATTATTATTATTCCATGTCACACATTTACCATATTACTACACGTAGTACCTTCTCGTCATTTGATTGCAAGCTGGGGTTACTTTCGTATCCGTGTCCACACTACCCCATATCACTGGTGTAACTCACGTTGTAAGTAGGTAAGTACGTGAATTTTGCAATTTTCCAGGTCTGTTAAGTTTAATCAAAGCCCAACAAAAACATTTTATGATACCACAGGTAGGAAGCATTCGTAGGACGCTTTTGTGACATATTAATAATTACAGGAAGATTGATCTCGGTCGAGTGACATTGTTATTTGAGTCCACTCTAAATTCGTTTCGTCTTTCTGTTGTGTCTAGCACTATCGCGAAAATCTGCATGACTTACATTACTACATGATGGAGATGGAATACTAAACCATGGGATTACGTGAAGTAATATATACAAAATACAACTACACCTTTGTGCCAGGGTTTGTCAAATAATGTAAGACCTTTCTTTAGTAAGATGCCTCCAAGACTTGTCATATTGCTTCCAAACAAAGTTGACACCAACGGGATCATAACGGTTACTTACGCGGTGTACTTGCCACAGCATGTACTGAATCCATACCACATCTGTTATTCTGCCACAGCTTTAATTATGAAACACCCCGATTTATGCAATCCCAGCAACATCAATAGTGCATAACAAAACAAAAATACTGTGTACGTTTGATACCTTCATTTACTCATATTACTTTTCGTGAAAGCATTATTGCGCACCATTTCTGAAACGCATTATATATAATAATGAAACTATACGACTAAATTACCCATGGTGGTTGGTAAATTAATTTTACATGATCTACTGATAGGCTTGAATGGTCATGTCATGGTATCTTCCATTTTATTGCTTCTTTTTATGATAAAACCAAGAATAATTGCATTACTATACAGCGTACCAAAAGTTATATTATGCTACTTGTTCCTTCGATCAATAGCACCTACTTTACATATCATACGTAGTAGTAATTTATCAAAGGCTGAATACTTTGATTGATATGCCGTTAAAATTACAGTTTTCAAGCTATTAATTAACGCTTTTCAAACTGGTCCACATACGGGTAGGCACCATTTTGTAGAATAAAATAAAATGAAACATTGACGTTGTATTACTTCGTCCAGGTGGCTTCTTGTAGAAGCATGCAACGTTATATTAATACGATTATTCCGTGTACCACAAGTTATGCAACATAATACGTCATTACATAAATTTATTATGTAGTATATTCTCAGACGTAAAATCGACTTGATTATAATTGTAATTATAGGGCTATCCCCGTTCTTGTACAGTAGTTGTGGGTAGTAGCAATAAGCAAGTTCCTTTTTAAATAAAGAAAAAAAATGCATATAACAGTTAATGTAAAAAAATGAATGTATTACATCAAAGACTGCTCATGGCTGCTATTGCTAAGGCCAAAGGCATACTTTCATCAAATCTACATACAAAAAATGTATATGTGCATATTACAAATTAAATATAATATCGACTTTGAATGCCTTGTATCACACTGCTTTCCGCAGATGTATGCAAAATGATAGTATTTCAGTGTTCCACAAAAGTACTTTAATTACTCCGAGATAAGTCATGGTGCTGTTTTTTTCTCGCAAATGCATCCACTCCAATTCGAGGCTCTCAAACGAGGACTCATTAAAACGGTTGACTTTTGAAGCTAAATTGTATTTTTTTTATTTTTTTTTGCCATTACACGGAATTATCCACGGAGGGCTTCATCTACAGGTAGGAATTATATTGTAGAATATAATAGAATGAAACATTGACGCTGTATTATTTCAATTACACTGCTTTCCTGCATGAGCATGTAATGTTTAATACAACTACAAATGTGCCGTGTTCCACATATTCTGTTGCACTTTGGAGCAATTTTTTAGAAGCAAAGTTATTTGATTGTAATTGCATACGTATCCACTATAATAATCGCCACCATCCCGATGTGTTTTGTACGATTGCGAATTTACCAGCAAAACACTACATTGGGTACATGTTGCATACCATTCTAATTATATATCTTTAACGTTTGGTCAGGTTAGGTTAATGTCAAGTTCAGAGAGTTGGAAATGCGGGTGTTTGTGTGACTGGTTCGTTTTGTACCCACCGTATATACGGATTACATTAATGACCAAACATGTATGCATGTATGCTTATCTCGGCCTTCATGATGTAGTTTCTGTTCTCCAAAGTTCCTCCCGGTGACGATGACTCTTGGTGCTACATATCTTCCACGCGATACACTCATCATTATCGTCCACTGTGACGGGTACATTGATTGGTTTCATAATAAGACTATCAATATTGTACGTTGGGGATGGAATACAAAACCACGGAGCAATCCACAACAATAAAGAATACGATTTTTTGTGTCAAAGTTTGTCAAATAATGTAAGACCTTTAATTATGAAAGTACCATCAATACATATTGGGATAGCTTCTAAACCTAACAAAGTTTATGCTACAAATCACGGCTGATTTTGACATTACAAACATTTTTACAATACCTTTTACAGACACTTTGCGAATGTGTACAGCACAAGTACATTTGGTTATTTTATTTCACACTGTTTTCTTTTCAACATTTGTCACATTATGTCACATTATTTATGAAACATGTTACATGACAAACCACTGTTAAACATCCAACCAGCAGTGGGGGTGAAAGGAAAGATCTACTGGTGAACCTGAGTATGTAATCATTCAATCATATTGCTTTTTGTATAAAAGATTGTTTATTGCGCATTGTATCTGAAAAAATACATTTTAATAATGGAACTTTACGATTAACTCATAAATTTAGTTTTAAAATTACATAACAAAACATTTCTTCAAGATTGTCGATGTATTATGCTTTCGATTATAATGCTTTTTGCAACATCACGTACTATCATATTATCATTATTACAATTAATTACGTGAGCCACATTTACCATTTACTAGACATTCACGTCGTTTGATTGCAAGCTGGGGTTGCTTCCGCATGTATATCCCCACTTTTGCAATTTTCCATGTCTGATTTAAGCTGTGTCAAATCCCAACCAAAAAAAAAATTACGACATCGTAAGTAGGGAGCATTTGTAGGACGCTTTCGTCTTGATCGCCCGACATTGCTACTTGAGTCCACTCCAAATTCGTATCATCTTTCTATTGTGTCTTTCATTATTATCACGAATTTACCATCAAATCTTAATATTGTACTATTGTATGCATGCTGCATGTTGGATAATATGTTTCATTTTTTGTTGGATTCTGTGATGGCGGGTATTCGCAGTATGCCTGGTTGGTGCGAGATTAACTTAGGTATTTGTGAATAATTACAACACATATACTAAAAATGCGTTATATGCAGTGTATGTCATATCAACATAACATCAATGTAGCAGTTCCCAAAATTCCACATGAGTATTTAAAATACAATCAACCAAACGCAAATTGTCCACCTTTTCATCTTGCATACATTACACAACGCACCTTCCTTCCTTCGCTAAAATCAGGAATGGCTATTTTATTACAGTATGCCACAAAAGTCATATCATGCTGCTTGTACCACTACAGCAACAATATATACATTTGGTATCATGCATAGTCCTTAACCAAAGGTGGAAGTATTTTTTTGTAATATTGTTAACTTATTAAACGATAAAGTTTTCATGCTAAATTCCGCGTTAGTATTTAGTCACCATTACATGACACTTTAGTTACACGAACAGATCTACGGGTAAGTATTTTTTGTGTTGAATAAAATAAAAAGCACATGGACGTTGCAGGATTCCCGATTTCTTCTTGTCATATTATTTATTATTATTCAGTATACCACATTTTACCAATACTACACACAATACTTTCTCATTACTTGATTGTAATGCTAGGGTTGCTTTCGTGTACTTTCATCAAGTCATAACTCAACATAAACTTTTACGACATCACCTGTAGGCGGAATTTGTAGGATACTTTTTTGACGTATTATAATAGGATAGCCCAATCTCACTCGACAATGCATACTCGCACTATACACTGTTTATGCGAAATTAGCTTACATCATAAATTTTTTTGTGTCTCTCTCTGTGAGTTGTACACTTGCATTTCTTGATGTTTGTTTTTTTGGGAGCAGTAATATTTATTTACATTTACATAACATTAACAATGCACTTTTGTGCCAACTTTTGTCAAAATAGCTCAATGTAGTATGATCTTTCATTACAAAGATTCAACCAGAATGAAGCACTACCATTGCATGAGCATTTCAAATGCATCCAACCAAACAGATATTTCCAATGGTACAGGAAAAAAAACTACCTATTGGGATGAATAATTTAACAAAACAAAAATACAAAAATAACATGGGCGTTGTATTCATTCAATCACATCTGGATGATGTTATTACTTGCACATTTAGTTTGTCCCATACTTGTGCTGTTATTCCTACCATGCTGATGCGATCTTTTACTTTTACCATCAATCAATACTATACATATACATATTATTGTACTAGGTGACAGGTTACCACATACTCATTTCATCCTAACAATAATAAGCTTTTGATGATAATAATTGTCGATTAACAGTGCATGAAAGAAATCGTATCTACCGAGTGGGAGGAAATATTTTGTAAAGTAAAAGGAAAGTCGTTGTATGCCTCAAATCCCACCGCTTCCTGTAGAAACTTAATATGTAATGATATTGTATCTCATTATACATAATATTGCAGGATGCTATATCCAATTTTCCCGATTGAAAATGAGGGTGGCTTGTTCGTACATATAAAGACATATGTAACGTAATAAACTGGAATGTAATGATGGGGCTGTACTATCAAACGGAAGAGACACGAATAAGTTTTTGTGTTTGGGTCTACCCGAAGGGCATTTTCATTGACAAACAATGTGTCTTCATATTTTGCACATTTGCTTAAAATATAGCCTTGTGGTACTAAAACCCTCCTTGTAATACAATTTGCTGACATATGTATAAATATTTTGGCTGTATATAAGTAATATATATTCTTAATTTCGTACCACAAGGATAAGCAGCAAACTGTTGTATTTACCAATACTGTACATGAGCAATAAGCATGAAAGTTGTATGTTTCCATCCAAATTAAAATTGTCCCCCTTATCATACTACAAACATCTCTGTGTACAAGTTCCACAATCCGTAGTAGTTACGAATATTAGTATTATTATTATTATTACCTAGAGTTTATACAACTTTTGTTGTAGGCAATATCTTTACGTCTACTTGTTAGTTGTGGCTGGTACTGCTGCTGTCACATACTCCACCAAAGCAAGATAATACAGCACATGTAGTTTCATTCTTTCTTTAAAACAATTTACTTTTTATCCACATTGTCCCAGTCAATGACCTTCCGATTTTAAAGGACAAACAAACTAGCAAGCAATGGAAGTAATAATACCTAAACCAAATCCACTACTTATTGACCTTGTGAGCATAATTGAATTATATAATAATGATAATAATATCAATACAAAGTTAACCTTGAGTTTTAAACTTTTTGTAGTGGATTGACTTTGTTTTGCTTGTTATTATTATATTGTAGATTATTGAAAACGTGTTTGGATTCTGTGGCTACAATGAATTGGATTCATGCAGAAAAGTATGCACTATGTGGGAAAAAGTGACAGAAAGTGTTTGGAAAAGGAGGGTCCCCATAATTCACATTGTGCAGAATAAAAACAAGACTAATAGCATGGATAGAGCGGGCATGTCAAGGGTGAACAAAAACACAGACCTTTGGGCTTTTAGTCGGTTTCACAGATTTGGGTTGAAGAATTTCAGCTTTCGCAACAACTGGAATATACATTACCAACTTTGGCGAACTCATGGACATGTAATTACACATTTGGAGCTCGACGACTGCTGCTTTCAATCTGGAAACGCCTTTCGAGGGTTGTTCTTTTGTCACGGGATGCCGCTTATACAAACGTTAAAATTCGTTTACACACGATTCTCATTTATACGAAGAAACAAGTTCTTGTCAGACAGCACCGTGACTAACTCAATTCCAACATTGCAAACTCTGGAAATTGTATACGATGACAACTTTACTTATCTGCCCATAAACTGGTCTCTTGTTTTCCAGGCATTTTCTGGATTACAGGTAAATAATATTGCATACACTTACAAAATTAAACATTTCTCCAATTACACCTCAGATACTTATTCCAAGTTTTCAAATGCCAGACTCTGGTGCTACGAAACTACGACAAAGGTGAGCTCGCTCGAGTTTTCCAAGGTGCCATAGACTTTCGAAATATAAATGGTTATTGTCATTCCCTCAAGTACTTGGACGTATCTCGTCGATCTAATTAGTAAGTACGTGGGCCAAGAACAAAACAATTTGCTTAACTACGTCTTTTAATTATTGACTACGATTTATTTTATTATATTTATTTTATTTTATGTGATGTTAGGTTAGGATAGGTTAGGGATTATGATAATTCATAACAGCGTATGTATTTGCAGCTTCTGGTGGATGGGATTTCCCAACGGCATACTGACGCATGTAATAGAAGAAGGGATTAATGCAGTTTGCAATGTTGTTAAATTGCAAACTTTGGTGTTCTCGGTCAACGGTGCTCTGGAAGAAGGAAAGTGTCATGAACTCGTCAGGCATTTTCGGCATGGATTACAAACACTAAAAATAAAATGCAACGGCAACGTGTCCTATCAACGACAGCAGCCACACACACTTATTGTTACCAAATTCAATAACATATTCCCTCTGATGCTTGCTTTATCACGACTGGATCTTGTTGACTGTCTTATCATTTCATTTAATTTCTTGTATGCTTGTCCTAATCTGCAACATTTAAATATCTTGCTGCAAGATGGGGAGGATTGTCAAAAGAAAAAGCTAAATGCAATCCAGGAAACCAGCAGCAGATATAACATGAAACAGCTATTGTTACCTTCAATTTTGTCTTTTCATTGCAATTTGCAAATGCCTTGGACTTTGGGGGACATGCTGAGACTGAGTGAATGGATACCACGTACAACCTCTTTGCTTATTCAAGCATCCAGTTCCTCCTTTCCAGGAATCTGTCAGGGGTTCAAGCATCTCCAACGTTTGTTTATAGATGCTAGTGATGTCGACGACTTTGCTTTCACAGGAATACACAATGAGCTTGCGACCCTTGATCAGCTACGCCCAAATGTCACGGACTTGCAAGGTGATTGAAACAGTCTTTTGATTGGTTGATTGAACTCCTATTTCAAGTTTATACTGTTTATAACATGCGTAGGTTTGGAGGTTCTCGGTATCAGGCGTTTACGTAAACGGTTTGGACAGCTCCGGGAAATGTCACCCCATAAACTGACCGAAGTTGCTGCAACGCATGGTATCCTTAAAATGCAAAGGCTTCACACATTTTACGTATCCCCCTTTTCGGTACTACTATTACTATTATTATTATTTAGTATTGTTATTATTATTCAACTTGTGACATTATAATTAATACCCTTGCCTTTGCAGGTTACAGAAAAGGGTATGGAAGCACTAAAGCTAGGGGGATTCAGTGGAGTTGTTAAAAAAACCTATTACGATTCTTGGGATTTTTTCTCAGAGGCCACCTCATTGTTTTGATGCAAACGTGCTTCAATTGTTTGAGTAATATTTATGTGTATGTACAAATAGTTCCTTTTAATAAAACAACTACCCGAGTACGAACGTTTTGCTTGTGTGTACATATATTATGGAAATTACAGTAGAGCAGTGGTCGTTGGTTTGCTTTTTGTCCGTTTTATTTCTACGGGTTTTTCCTACACCTCAGTCTGTATGCATTAGTAGATTTTACACAGTCATGACATGCTGTGTGCATACAGGAAGCTTGGCAGGGTGCAACGAATTATCCATCCAAATTATATTTATCCATATCATTCTTTCCAAAGACACCACTGTCAATACCTACAAACATTCCAGCATTATTATTATTATATTCGTTTTACAAAGGTTCTGCACAAGGCTTTCACGTGGATTTGAAATGGCGGTAAGAAATTTAGATAGTCTTCTTTTAAATTATGGAATAACAGAATGTTGTTCCTATTCAGACAAACTATTTTTCTGTGACATGTACAATTCCATTTTCGAACCTCCCATCCCCTTGTCCGTTTCAACAACAACACGACAACGGGGCTCCGAGTATCAAGTTCAAATAGAAACAAATCCGGCAATTACGAGAGGCCGGGCAGTGTTTAAAGCTCATTTCCGTCAGAGTCCGTATATTGACTGGGACAGTGTACAAGCGGAAGCTCAAGCCTGTTTCGCGACCGGGTACAATCAAATACTTTCGCATTCGGAAAATTTAATTACAGAGTGGGAGCTTGATCTACCATTCCAATTTATGAGGGAGCAGGGCTGGTTACAGATGGTTAACTTTTCAAAGAGAAACACCTTTCTCAAATCTGCCAGGGAGGAGAGCGTTTGTAAATTTAAACTCTTGCTCTGGGATAAATATCCCATCAACTCGGTGAAGACTTTTTATTGCTATAAAGAATCGGATGTTCAAAATTTTGCAGAGGATCTAATGTCCAAGACCCTTACCGACTTCAAAGGGGAGATTCCCACTTTTGAATCTTCAATATTAGTCTTCCAATGGGGCACCGAACTTCGGGATGAGTTACTGCGTGTTACGGCTGAGACATTGACAAGGATCAGACACAACAATAACACGGAAGAGTTGAAAGAGACACTTTTTGGACATGCGATGAACCAGTACAAGGAAATTATGGCCGACTTTTTTCAAAATTATCCATTTGCAAGCTTAATGAGAACTCAAATTTTTAGTTCGGCTACAAAAATCAAATGCGCGGAAGCTCAGGGATTACAACTTGATCAGATTTTACGAAACTCACAAACGACAAAGTCAGCTTGGAACGCAGAAATTTTGAAGCAATTCAATGCTCTTCAGTCAACGTGGAAAGCCACCGGGGATGCGAGGATTGCAAATTTCGAAGCTGTTGTTAAAAACAATATTCACCAAATGATTGAAAATGAGTTAAATTTGAAGACGAACGGGGAACACGTTGGGAAGCTTATTGCCAAGAATTTTGGCCGCGCGCTGAGGAGTTTGTTGGAAAAAGGTGAGATTGATGTTGTATAATAATATCACTCATATGAATGCTGCTGATTTTAGCTAATTTACACATCCGTAGCTTATCCATATTAATAACTTCAAAAAAAAAAACATGACTATGATTTTTGATAGCCACCGAGGATCTCATTGCTAGTAGAAAAAGCACCAATGACAATGTTGGAGCCTGTGGGAGCAATTCTGAGTCGGCTGGAGGAAACAACTTTGGCGGTTTCAACTACTACGGTTCTGGTGGATACCTCAGCACTCAACAACAACAACAACAACAACAACGACGAGAAGGTGTCATTAAATTTAAAAATAAAGAAGCACGGATCAACGAACATGTTGACGATAACGAGTCCAACAAGAGGGCCAAATTTAGTGATTAAATGGATGACTTATATAATATATACTCTACTTCCTATATACTTTATTACAAAAAAATAATTAACGTACAATGACAGAGTGTGGTACGCTATTGATAGTAAATAAAAATATACATAAACAAATGAAAGTAGGAATACTACAAGGGAATTATACATGGTTTAAATTTGCATTCATGATGATGATTTTTCCCAGAGCCTTGTTGCTGACTGGGTGCATTATCAGAAGAAATCCTCCTCCTTGTCCTCATTTACTAGTACTGCGAGTTATATATAATACAGGCAGATATATCTTAGTAATTCTAAACTCTTTATATTATGATGATGAGCATCCATAGGTTTACTTACATTTTTGGCTTTGAGTATGCTGCAGCAACGAATTCTCCTTGGCCCAGGGCAAGCGATCGATCATGGTATGTTGCGTAGATTCAACGGAATGGTTGGTAAGCCGCATCACGTTTTTAATTTTAGTTATATCCTCGCCACGAAAACATGTCGTACCACTGTAGGCTACTTGTCAAACAGCTTACCTTGACAGCGTCTGTCGAGTTGAATACTGCAATAATACACAATAATTATGGTCCATAAGATTACTTCAACCTGAGGTGGGTTGGGTTATGTTTGATTATAATGACATTTTGCTCACCCTGATGGTACATATTAGCAGGTGTAAAAATTACATCTCCGGCGGATTGGTGGGCAACTTGATACTTGATGTTGTGGTGACGCAACTGCCAAAAAGGAATGTACCGCTGCTTGTGAGCCAAAGGGAACCTACATGTTACTTTGTATGGAGATGCTCTTAAACTCTTCTCCTTCTCTCTGATGAGGTCTTCAAGCTTCTGATTGTCTTCCGGATCCACAAAAACCCACGTACTATTCCCAGACATTAAAAGGTTCATACTGGGTAGGAAGCCTTCTTCGACGTGGAAACTAGTTGCCGATCCTGCCAAGCCTACGTAAAAGATTAAAAGATTGGTGTGGAAATTCCTTCCAGGTGTGGAAATAAAGCTGGTAGAGGTCCACGTATGTCCCTTAAACAATCCAAATCCATCAGTTTGACAATTTCTTCGTCTTCGCTTGAGGACGAGTTGAATGAGTTCATCATGTAGAACGACGTGCCAACTACTTTTGGTTTTGACAGCAATAGTGGTTCTGGTTTTTGTACCCGAAGGTAGTATTCGGCTGGGTCTAACTCGGCTGACTGTGTAAATTGCACTTGGCAATGTCTTGCCTGCAGTCCAGTTCATTATGTGAGCAAATCGGTCTGTCATGATGATTTTCATCTCGTCCCAGTTTGAAGTGCTTGCCAAAATCTTGAAAAATTTGCCAGCATTAGCCTTCCATTTGGTAACTAGTTCATCGTTGCTTATTTTACCAATGATAACAGCTAATGATGATGATGGGGACTCGTCCTGCTTTTTCTTGTAATATTTGTCCAATACTAGATAAGGTGTCAGTATGTCATCCAGATCCAAAACCTCCGTCGTGTTCCGATTATCCACTACAAAAATTCCCATTTTGTTTTCTGTTGTTCACTCTACATGGAAAGCAAACAAGAAAAGTCGGAATTTTAGTAAAATAATTATAATGACTTGTTAAAATACCAAACAAAACATAATTTAACCAAATAACCCCTCTCTCCGCTCCGTACCAACAAAGTCACACGAATGAGGAAGAGTATGGTCACCAGCAGGAAGAGCAAAATGGTCATTGCATGGAAGAGAGCCATGAACATCACATTGATCATCCAATTGTAGAATTTATTGCATCATAATATGTCGTGCTAACAAAATTGATTCCCCTCGAGTCAGCATTTGTCATAGAGTGTATACACAGTCTCCCCGACAAAATGGCTCGAGCTCGAGCTTATTAATAATAATAACAATAACATTGATTGATTCTTCTTATTACTAATTTTATCAAGATTCAGTTCAATCAGGTGATCCGGTGTCATATTACTTGATTGGCCATTTCATTTTATGTTCACAACAACAGTGAGTAAGTTAAGTTCGTAAGTTATAATAATAATGGCATCATCATCATCACTATCACCATCCTTCGTAAAACGGGCAAGGACAGAGTCGGATGAGGAGGGTGACAAAAATGAGGGTACAACAACAATATTGGCATTGCAAAGTCAGCAACAACAACAACACGAGGAAGACAAAGACGACAACACAGGTTCAAGTACTCACCCGTTAATGGTTGACTTGGTATATGATCACTAATTAGTTGATTATTATTACTATTTTTATTATACTTATCATGTGTATCACCGTTGCGGTTTCTTATTATTATCACGCAGGTCCTCCAAACTATTTTTGATTACTGCGGGTTTGAAGATTTGACAACTTGTCGCTCTGTATGTAAATTATGGTATAGACTCTCATTCGCCCTATGGCTAAAGCTTCTGCCAACAAAAACCTTCAAGTATGAAAGGCAATTCCTTGAGTTTATGAACATGGTCCACAGCGACTTTAAGCGTTACGATGAGTACGAATGGAATGGTTTAAAAAAGTGTTCCAAATACTCACTACGACATTGCGTAGATCTCACAAATTCGCTCCCATTGTTGTCACAATTTCACATCAAGTGTGGTCCGTGGCTTACGGCTTTGGAACTGAAATTTACATTCCCAAGTGTTACGGTATACGAGCATATGGTCCTTGGCATACACACTCCCAATTTGAAGAGACTACGAGTTGACCTCGGATTTCCGAAGCTTATGAGATTCCTTAAGACGGATTTTGAATATAATTATGGAACACACGACAAACTACATTCACTCTCGGTTGATATCGACACACGGTCTGACTACATGGTGTTTCCAATAAAAGGCTGGACACAACTTTTTTGCCGCTATCCACACATACAGGTATTATTACACTTGTCGACGACTACCATTACTTGAAACTTGACAGTGAAAATAAAACCTAATGCAACTTATAATAATAGTAATAATAATAATACTAGACTATTACGCATGGTGGCAGAGAGTCGGCCATGGAGGACACGATTTATGGAATGTTTCAAGCAGCTCGCAATGTCATGCGAAAAGGATCAGGCCTTAAAATGTTGAAAAATTTGCACGTGCATTCTTGGAGAAATCGGTAAACAGGTCCTACAATACTACTTGAACTGGTTTGGGTTTGTAGCGTATTATTACTATTATTATTACGTATTTGAATTGGTTTATCTTTTCACTAGCACCCTCAAAAGCCTGTCAAGATTTGTGAGTACAATGTCTCTGTCACTTCAAGAGTTACACATTCCTGCAGTTGGTGATAACCAAATTGAACAAATTCAACAATTACTAAGTTTGCAAGCAAATAGTCTCCACAAGTTGGCTATATCAGGCACAAAACCCATACTGGATGGTTTCCAGACCCCAGCGGATATGCTACAAACTCACCTACTAGTAATAAACGGATGTCCATTTCGTCGTCTCACCTTTCTAAATGGATTTAAAAGCTTGGAAACTTTGACAATGAAAGGCTGGCAATATCGCTGCAGGGACGAATTCCCACTTCCCATCCTAGGTGATATCGAGGTGGGGGAACTTGAAGACAATTTGCTAATTCCAACCCTAAAAACGTTTCATTGTGAATACACCAGAAAGCAGGCGGGGGTGTTTTGCGTGAAGGATATTTTAAAACTTGCAAAGTGCATGCCAAACTTGAAAGATTTGCAGCTGTGGTTGACCAACGACACGTTTAAGCAAGTGTGTGCATCGTGGCCATTGTTGCAACGCTTGGAAATACTTGGAGACGACGTTGATGACGACGGACTTGTCGGTCTCCAACAACCCACCATCACTGATTTGAAAGGTGAGCAAAAGCACTATATTCTGCTACTTCTTTTGGCCAGTTTATTTACGTTTACACTTTTATTCTTTTGAATATTTATATAATCTGACAGAGTTGAGAGTATTCAGTGTTCAACAATTATGTGAGCCTTCATTACGGTATTACACAATCTCCCCAAAATCAATCAATGCAGGATTGCTAAAGATGACAAATCTACATACCGTGTTATTTGAAAATCTTCCACGTTGTGTATGTATAAAACAAATAATAGTAATCCACGTTACCACATCATTATTATTGCTCAAACTGTCATTTATAATTATAATTCTTAATTTGTCTTGTTAATTATAGTCTGTCGACATCCAGGCGCTTAAAGAGAATGTTGTCATTTTTCATTGTGATAACTTTTGCGACAATGCCAAGTCCACCTTCCTGGATCAACTGTCATCAATTCGGTCGGTTGAGCTTTTGAAACTTGACATTACTACTAACACATATGATGTACCATATTAATGAATACATAAAAAAGAAGAAATAAATCTTTATGTTCAAGATAATATACCTATTACTTCTTCCTACATCCTCTGCATTGTTTGAATTTGTTTGTGTATTGTTCACAAACACAAAATTGTAGTTACATGAAGCTGTATGCGTGTAGTTGCATAGCGGAGGAGGAACTCTACAGCTTTGGCATACAAGCTCAGTCGTAATAACATTATTATGTAGGTACATGTACAGTTTGTTGCTATGTCATTACCCGCGCCAAAGTAACTTTTCCATACCGTTATTAACTACATATGACACACATTTGTTTGATGAAAACTCATGTACTAGGGAATAACTTACTCCCTGCGCACAAAATGCTTCATCTATAATTAAATATCAACCAGTTATTGGGTACGTGCTCTCCGCCTTTCATATTTTGAGAAAGCATTACTGTCTAATTTGAAAAGGTAACTAAACTGCTGCCAAAAAAAATACGGTATCCTTTTTCAAGAATGTTTTCCCAATAACAAGATCTTATCATTAAAAGTTAAGTTAGGGTCGGACAAAAGTTCAGATGAGGAAGTAACTAACTCTTTGTATGAGTCACAGGTTTCAGTTTTCAGAAAGGGTCAGCCATTATTTCGACAACCAACCAGGCTTGACAAAAAAAATATTGCTACTTTAACGACATGGGTATGCAACGTACTAATATGATTTAGCTCACATACTCAAACTCAAACTAACATGCTAATATGATATTTTTAGTTAATCCTGGGCCTACCCTTACTTCAGATTCACCCATTCCTACGTCAACAGATGAAAACTTGGCTGAAAACAATAGTTCCCACTTGGAAGATGGTGACTCCTACTTGCCTGATTGCATGCGTATGTATAGTTTATTAAACTTTTATTATTACATACCTATATAATTTTCAACGCATTCAACTAAGGTTGAATTACTTCATAGATTCACAAGAATTCTCAATTGCCTTCGTGGCCCACGCCATAGATGCTGTTGGAACGGTCCCAAATATCGGTTCCTGTCACAATCTTTTGGTTGCAGTTGCCGATGTTTTCGGTACACTTGATTCAAAGGTAACACCCGACATGTGGGAGTCGCTATTTTTGCAAACTAAAAGCGAGCATGATGATGAGAAGCGTCAGACACTACTGAAACTGGTAATATGTATGAGTATATTATAGACTTTTACTCCTCTTTCTTACTCATTACTCTAAGCCTGTTACAATGACTTGCTGGTTAATGCTAGATCATGAATGTGTTTTGTGCTACATGTGACAACGGGGAACACAGTAGTATGTACAAGGATGGGTGCATCCATTTAATCTCTATTTGTAATTCAAAGAATTTCCAGCGAAATTTCTTTGCCAGATATCTGTGTAAACTTGTCGGTAACTTTATATTATTATCAACCTTTTATTATTATTGATTTGTTAGATTTATCGTGAACTAGGGCCAAAGTATATTCATAATATTAATATTGTTTTATTATTATTATTACATACTTACGTTTATTCAGACGCCAAGTTTGGGTTCCCTTCGAAATCCCAACGTCGCAGGGTGCTCGGTTGGATTGTTGTTAATCTGGGAAAGTTAACACATGACTTTCCAAACACAAACATCTGGAAGAAAATGTTGACTCTTCCAGAGCGTTTTCGGTCAAATTTTTTAGACCCCTTGGTTTTCAACTGGTTCGCCGGCGGTGGTGAACACTGTATGTACGACTTTTTAATACGAGTTACCTACTACGCACAACAAGACCACATGTTTCTTAAATTATACTTTATCCACTTGTTCTTCAAATAGATGAAACCGACGACGAGAGCGATGACGAGCCAATAGAGAAGGATAATAATATTCAACAAAATTATTTTTGCAAGGGAGAGGGAAGAGAAAACTTGAAGACACATGAAAGTAATATAGATACGTTTGAAGATTTAAACCGCAGATTCAAGAGCATTGATGCAAAATTTGTCGCCTTGTCTAATACGCTACAAAACGCAGCAAATGAGTCAATTGCATCTATGGATATACATTACGAAGACTTCAAGAACAGTGTGGGAGTGGAGAACTCGAGCAAGATCATAGAGAAACTAAGCCATACATATAAGCAACTTCAAAAGCCTAACATGTATATAGACCCTTACTTGTTTACCATCGAAATCGGTCGTAAGTTTATCTTGTTTGTATCAATTATCAATAATTTTTTTACATCAATTCCATGCAAACCTTGGTTATTGTGTACTAAAACGTTTCTTATATTTTTACCAGAAATTTTGGGTTTTGGTGAGGACAAACTGCGTACAAAGACTTACACTGCAAGCCAAATAGCGACAATAGAAATCTAAGTTTCTAACTACGCCCAAGCGTTTGTTTTAATTTGTTGTTAGTGTAGATAATCTCGTTCGTTATGTGTATTGAATATCATTTCAAGGCAATTGCAATTTTTAATGTTGTTATAGCTTAGTAATTATTATTATATAATCGTATAGTAATAATGAATAAGATGTTTTATTTTTGAGTATACCCTTTCAATAAACTGTCTTCATGCACATTCCCACTGTACTCTTACGTCAATGTTTCATTACATCAACTCTTATTATGTCAATGTTGCAACCACGGATGGTGGCGGATGGCATCCCGACTACGGTCGCCGTAGTCATAACATAGCTCATCTTGTTCCTTTATGTCGCGATTTGCAAGAAAAATTAGTCTTGGAGTCCCTTCCACATGTACAAGTTTGGTGGATAAATTACCATTCCGACTATGATTTATAAGTCTTCCGACTCGATCACTTTCCTTCGTTGCGTCCACACTGACAAAATCAAGCAGGCGACTACATTAATTACATATACATACATACCTACATACACCGACCCAATCAACATTGAGACAAACATAATAATAATATTATTACAAACATATTTTTTCTTACCAATATTGCTTATTATTGTGCTGGAAGTAATACATGTAACAACCCGTCGCTGTATTTTGGGCGTAGATTGCTTCGCGCTTGCGTGCTTCAGCACTGGTAGTAAGCAACTCCCCTGCGTACTCTACCACAAACTCATGACGCTGAAACATTCTGGTAGCTACTACACCGCGTCCTTTACCATTAAATTGCTTGACCTGTAAACATGCAAAACGAAAGAAAAAGTCTTACACCATTTAGACGAACACTTTTACAAAATACTATACCAGTTATTATTATTATTACTACCTCGAGTCCTTCTTGTCCACCTTTCACTATTGCCTTAACCAGCAACTCGTGCTTTTCAGCGCTAATGACCTTCTTCGTTTTGCGATTGCTTCTTCGACGGGGATAAAAATAATCTGTTACTTTTAGTTTCCTTTGTCTTGGACGTGAAATGCACTTTTCAACCCTGCATAGATCAATTCAGAATAATTTGAAGTAATATTATGACTATGTCTATAATACAAATTCACACAAAACCATGCTGCTGTCACAGTTTGGTATTGATTGATTGCTTTTTACTTACGTTTGGTTTATTACATTTTGTATGGTCTGGTTGATGATGAGATGTTTAGAGCTACCGGTACCAGCGGTAGCGGTAGTAGGACAATCATGATTATACTGATAACCATGAACCTCTCCAATGGTTTGATCTAATTTGAGACTTTCTTCGTCCAATTTCTGAATTTTGTGAAAAGGTGATGGTGGTGATGGTGGGTTACTGTTACTAATAACATGTTCAGACTCGGACAAGGGTGGTGGTAGTAGTGGTTGTCGCTCGGTTCGGTGTTTCCCTCGATGGGATAATAATAATTTTCTAAGAATGGCATTCTCTTCCATACCTTCTCCCAGTTGCAGAATTTCTGGAGTGCTGGTAGACGACTGTGTAGTTTCATACTCCTCAACTGCATGTACCACATTGTTTTCCATGTTCCACTGTATGTCTGCATCTTTACCCTTGTAAGTCACCTGCTGTTCTGTTTCATTTTCCATTTCCATTACTTGTAGTTAGTCACACCGAAATTTAAATACAAACAAACAAACAAAAAATCCAATAAAAAAACTCACAAACACGACACTCCATAACAAACAAGCCTCACTGGTAAAATGAATTGGTTGGTGTATTTACTTAATATTTTACTCTCTTTCGGTCTGCCTTCTTCAAGTCACGTACGCGAATGATAATAACCTTAAAAGTAATAACAAGAATAATAATATGTAATAAATATAAGTAACTTGCTAGGTTGACAAACTGAAAGTGTAAGTAAAGTTTGTGGATTCGTGCATTTCCTAAAACCAAACTTGTAGATAAACTCTCTGTGCCTGTGAGTGCGTCTCACCACTTGCATGCAAGCTAAAGTTACGTTACACAGTGACAAAAGGATATTACGAAGATTGATTGAGATTGCCTACATACGCAGAATGTTGGTGTAACAGGGTGTACGAGTGTTATTATTACTACTACTTGCTGAAGCACCTAGATGCAGTTTCATGGATAAAACTTTTTTACATGCATTTGAGGGAATAATAATAGGGAGGGTTGTTGGTTCCACATAATATTATGACTTGTTAGCTTTGTGTATGTGATTTGATGACCTTTTCATTATTTATTTGCTGCATTCCATACACATACGGAAGAAGGTGAAATTGGAAATTCCTTGGGTTTTATTGCAAAACAAATTTTACTTGTTTAAACTGCAACCAGTATGCAGCTTGAGGTAGTTATTTCAATAATTAATTTAGTTGCTGGGTCTAGGAAACGAAAGAGGGTTGATTCAAGTTGATTGGTTGGCGTGCTGCAGTTATTACATTCCAATGCTAGTAGTCAAGTAAAACAAGGCAATACATACATAAATAAACATGGAGGATAAAGAGCCATCTTCCAAACACAAATCCGTGATAGAGGCTGCGTCAGGTTACACATTTAAAAACACGGGCAAGAATACTGAGCGCTCTAGGGTCTCTATAAAAGTAAACCTACTAAAAATTTTGACTAAATATCGAAAAAAATAATATGAGAATAATATGGGAGTACATACATAATATTACCCTTTTGTATATTACTTACTTTACTTTACAGCTGGCCCGGATGCACCGACAATATGGCCAAACAACGCGAGTACCATCATTGTCATTTCCTATTGGTTTGAATGTGGGTGCGTCAAGCTGGCTTCCACAAGGGCAAAGCTACTACGAAAAGGAATCGCTTGAAGGAAGGAATACTCCCATTAACATACATTTGCATATGTAGGCTATCAATTTTTTATAGCATTTTCAGTGAATGAATGAATCATAGCCTTGACATGATATTTGGTATTAAAAAATGTTTCGACTAGGTGGCCAGAGTCGCCCACACTGAGAAGTTTAAATTCTACCTTTTTCATAATGCAGCTTGATGTCGAGCGAGTACTGCATGCAGTTGATGAAAAAGAAATGAACGCAACAACAGCCACCAAATTTACAATTTTTCTAACAGAGTCTGTAAAGCCTCTGCTGCTCCACACACCCAGGGATTACGCACTGGTTGCAACGGATGAGCCAGTGAGAATGGTTATCAAGACTGATTCATTTTTTCCAGGGAAAGGTTCATTCAATCTGTGCACGGTCGAGATTCATCAACATATTTTTAGGTGTAAAACTAGTCGATTACATGGTTATGAAGAACGAAAAGCTTTTCATGTTTTGATACTTGTTTGGTGTGGAAAGGAGCACAAACTATTTGTCGTTGGGCGAGGTGAGGGTTGGACATTTCTGCAACACTTGTCATGTTCACAATTTGCAGTGACTTTTGCCAAAAAGATTTTGTCTAAACTCTCATATCGCAAACAAGCTCAGTTACACATGTTGCAATGCCAGATATTAGATTACAGTCATCCATCTTATCAGCATGTGAAAAGCTTCATGGATAAGGATTGTGATTTTTTCAAGAACTTATTAGCACTAGAGAAATTTGAACTTTGTGATGTTTACCACTACGAGGTTCCGGCCTACGACGGTGCAAGTGATAGCTCCTCCGGAGGCGAAGAATATTTTGATTATGGCATGGACAAAGAATATTCAAATCTTGCAACTCTGCCTGTCAAGGTTGGTGTGGGACATGGAGTTGTAAAAATTGGGTTACCTATTAATGTAAACTGTTTTTCCAAAGTCGCAGACCTCGTTATTGCTTCAATGACAACAAATTAATTAAAATGTTGTACCTACATGTGGTAATTTCTAATCTTGTATGTAAATGTGCATGTGTAGCTGGATTTCACAGTTGACAGTGTTTGTTTGTAATACGAAATAAATAAATGCATAACTTTAATACTCCTTCTTTCTTGACACGTATTTTTGTATTTTTAATTCTCACAGTAACTTTGTATTGGTACAACAATGCATATATTTTTATGGTGAAATCGTGATTTCAGTAACTTATTTGCGAGGTTTCGTTGGATTCATCACGATGCTCCCTATGAACACTCTTCCTCTGCCTGCCATCTCACTTTCCACGGCCTACATTTCTCTACTCTTTGTTACATTCACGTTCATGAAAATGAAATGTTATGCATATCGTATTTTTATGGTAATTTTATGTTGCTTATTATAGCTCAAGTTACATTACAATTAGTATGCTAGGTTCGGTTAAATAGGTTAGGAATACCCCAAAAGGTTTATTTAACACGTTATTTATTGTATTTAGTAATATAAGTCAGGGACAATAATTTGGCTGAATGTTTATTGCAACCACATTTTAGGATATTTTTACTCACAACTTCATACATTTATGACAACTCCATAGGTACCTTGTGTTTGATATCACCTACATCTACTTCCTACTTGCAATCTGGTTGGAACTTTCCGTCGGGACTCCTATTCATTTATTATTACTATTGTCGGTGATCATCATCATATTATACACTTTTTGATTTGATTGTGTTGTGTTGATTGATTACATATACTACTGCTATTGCATATTTGAAAATTTCTAATTTGACTAACTGTTACTCTTTCAACATGGCGAGTCCAAACGGAGAGACCTCTTCACGTAAGATATAA